>CATKUP010000681.1:0-92218 GCA_949786385.1 Onychomys leucogaster
ACAAAGCATAGTTCTCATCCTTGGATTGCATTATGCTTTAGAGCAAGAACAACGCTCTTGCTTTCTAGAATCTCTAATAAAATAGGAATCTTGAGTGTGCTCAGAACAAAAGAATGGTGTTTCATACACATACAGACCATATCTAGTTCAACTCTGTTTCTGAAACTGATACAAAGCACGGGTCCTCTAATATCCACTGCTTGTCAGTTAAGATGAGAAACGTGTGAGCTTCATGAATGATGTAGTTCGTAGGAGCTGTTAGTAACTGCCCTTACCTAAAAAGAAGTCTTGCTTATAGGAAGATTCAGAGCCTGGAATTTAACTCCATTTCTGAAGTGAAACACACAGCAGAGATCTCATATATAGATCACACTCTGCTTTAGAGCAAGAAACACGCTATTGCTTTCTACAGTCTCTAAGACAGCAGGAAACATGAGTGTGCTGAGAACAAATGAACGGTGTTTCCTACACATATGAGCCATATCTAGTTCAAATCTGATTCTAAAACTGAAACAAACCACAGGTCCTCTAAAATCCAATGCTTTTCAGTTAAGATGAGAAACGTGTGAGCTTCGTGAATGATGTAGTTCGTTTGAGCTGAAAAGTGACTGCCCTTACCTGAAACAAATTAGTGCATGTAGGAAGACACAGAGCCTGGGATTTAACTCCATTTCTGAAGGGAAACACACAGCATAGTTCTCATCCATGGATCACACTCTACTTTACAGCAATAAGCTCGCTCTTGCTTTCTAGAGTCTATAATACAGCAGGAAAATTGAGTGTGCTCAGAACAAAAGAACTGTGTTTCCTACACATACGGGCCATATCTAGTTCAACTCTGCTTCTGAAACTGAAACAAACCACAGGTCCTCTATCATCCAATGCTTGTCAGTTAAGATGAGAAAAGTGTGAGCTTCTTGAACGATGTAGTTCGTTTGAGCTGTTAGTAACTGCCCTTACCTGAAACGAAGTCTTTCTTGTAGGAAGACACAGAGCCTGGGATTTAACTTCATTTCTGAAGGGAAACACACAGCATAGTTCGCATCCTTGGATTGCATTATGCTTTAGAGCAAGAACAACGCTCTTGCTTTCTAGAATATCTAATACAATAGGAAACATGAGTGTGCTCAGAACAAAAGAACGGTGTTTCATACACATACGGACCATATCTAGTTCAACTCTGTTTCTGAAACTGATACAAAGCACGGGTCCTCTAATATCTTGTGCTTGTCATTTAAGATGAGAAATGTGTGAGCTTCGTGAATGATGTAGTTCGTTTGAGCTGTTAGGAACTGCCCTTACCTGAAACGAAGTCTTGCTTGTAGGAAGATTCAGAGCCTGGGATTTAACTCCATTTCTGAAGTGAAACACACAGCAGAGATCTCATATATAGATCACACTCTGCTTTAGAGCAAGAAACAAGCTCTTGCTTTCTACATTCTCTAAGACAGCAGGAAACGTGAGTGTGCTGAGAACAAATGAACGGTGTTTCCTACACATATGAGCCATATCTAGTTCAACTCTGATTCTAAAACTGAAACAAAACACAGGTCCTCTAAAATTCAATGCTTTTCAGTTAAGATGAGAAACGTGTGAGCTTCGTGAAAGATGTAGTTCATTTGAGCTGAAAAGTTACTGCCCTTACCTGAAACAAAGTAGTGCATGTAGGAAGACACAGAGCCTGGGATTTAACTCCATTTCTGAATGGAAACACACAGCATAGTTCTCATCCATGGATCACAGTCTACTTTAGAGCAAGAAGCTCGCTCTTGCTTTCTAGAGTCTCTAATACAGCAGGAAAATTGAGTGTGCTCAGAACAAAAGAATCGTGTTTCCTACACATACAGACCATATCTAGTTCAACTCTGCTTCTGTAACTGAAACAAACCACAGGTCCTCTAACATCCAATGCTTGTCAGTTAAGATGAGAAACGTGTGAGCTTCGTGTACAATATAGTTCGTCTGAGCTGTAAAGTAACTGCCCTTACCTGAAATGAAGTCTTGCTTGTAGGAAGACTCAGTGCCTGGGATTTAACTCCATTTCTGAAGTGAAACACACAGCAGAGTTCTCATATATAGATCACACTCTGCTTTAGAGCAAGAAACACGCTCTTGCTTTCTAGAATCTCTAATACTGCAGGAAACATGAGTGTGCTTAGAATAAAAGAATGGTGTTTCCTATACATACGGACCATATCTAGTTCAACTCTGCTTCTGAAACTGATACAATGCACGGGTCCTCTAACATCCAGTGCTTGTCATTTAAGATGATTAACGTGTGACCTTCTTGAACGTAGTAGGTCTTGTGAGCTGAAAAGTGACGGCTCTTACCTGAAACGAAGTAGTGCTTGTAGGAAGACACAGAGCCTGGGATTTAACTCCATTTCTGAAGGGAAACACACAGCATAGTTCTCATCCATGGATCGCACTATGCTTTAGAGCAAGAAGAATGCTCTTGCTTTCTAGATTCTCTAATACAATAGGAAACTTGAGTGTGCTCAGAACAAAAGAACGGTGTTTCATACACATACGGACCATATCTAGTTCAACTCTGCTTCAAAAACTGATACAAAGCACGGGTCCTCTAATATCCAGTGCTTGTCAGTTAAGATGAGAAACGTGTGAGCTTCGTGAACGATATAGTTCGTTTGAGCTGTAAAGTAACTGCCCTTACCTGAAAAGAAGTCTTGCTTGTAGGAAGACTCAGTGCCTGGGATTTAACTCAATTTCTGAAGTGAAACACACAACAGAGTTCTCATCCATTGATCACACTCAGCTTTAGAGCAAGAAGCAAGCTCTAGCTTTCCAGTGTCTCTATGACAGCAGGAAAATTGAGTGTGCTGAGAAAAAATGAATGGTGTTACCTACATATACGGACCATATCTAGTCCTGGTCTGCTTTGGAAACTGATACAAAGCACTGGTCCTCTAACATCCAATGCTTGTCAGTTAAGATGAGAAACGTGTGAGCTTCGTGAACGATGTAGTTCGTTTGAGCTGTAAAGTAACTGCCCTTACCTGAAACAAAGACTTGCTTGTAGGAAGACTCAGTGCCTGGGATTTAACTCCATTTCTGAAGTGAAACACACAACAGAGTTCTCATCCATTGATCACACTCTGCTTTAGAGCAAGAAGCACTCTCTAGCTTTCCAGTGTCTCTAAGACAGCAGGAAAATTGAGTGTGCTGAGAACAAATGAATGGTGTTACCTAAATATACGGACCATATCTAGTCCAGGTCTGCTTCGGAAACTGATACAAAGCACTCGTCCTCTAACATCCAGTTCTTCTCAGGTAAGATGAGAAACGTGTGAGCTTCGTTAATGATGTAGTTCGTTTGAGCTGAAAAGTGACTGCCCTTACCTGAAACGAAGTAGTGCTTGTAGGAAGACACAGAGCCTGGGATTTAACTCAATTTCTGAAGGGAAACACACAGCATAGTTCTCATCCATGGATCACACTATGCTTTAGAGCAAGAACGCTCTTGTTTTCTAGAATCTCCAATACAGAAGGAAACTTGAGTGTGCTCAGAACAAAAGAACAGTGTTTCCTACACATACGGACCATATCCAGTTCAACTCTGTTTCTGAAACTGATACAAAGCACGGATCCTCTAACATCCAGTGCTTGTCAGTTAAGAGGAGAAATGTGTGAGCTTCGTGAAGGATGTAGTTCTTTTGAGCTGTTAGTAACTGCCCTTACCTGAAATGAAGTCTTGCTTGTAGGAAGACTCAGAGCCTGGGATTTAACTCCATTTCTCAATTGAAACACACAGCAGAATTCTCATATATAGATACACTCTACTTTAGAGCCAGAAACACGCTCTTGCTTTCTAGAATATCTAATACAGCAGGAAACATGAGTGTGCTGAGAACAAAACAATGGTGTTTCCTAATCATACAGACCATATTTAGTTCAACTCTCCTTCTGAAACTGATACAACGCACGGGTCCTCTAACATCCAGTGCTTGTCATTTAAAATGAGAAACGTGTGACCTTCGTGAACGTTGTAGGTCGTGTGAGCTGAAAAGTGACTGCCCTTACTTGAAACGAAGTCTTGCTTGTAGGAAGACACAGAGCCTGGGATTTAACTCCATTTCTGAAGGGAAACACACAGCATATTTCTCATCCATGGATCGCACTCTGCTTTAGAGCAAGAAGAACGCTCTTCCTTTCTAGAATCTCTAATCCAGCAGGAAACTTGAGTGTGCTCAGAACAAAAGAACGGTGTTTTCTACACATACGGACCATATCTAGTTCAACTCTACTTCTGAAACTGGAACAAACCACAGGTCCTCTATCATCCAGTGCTTGTCAGTTAAGATGAGAAACGTGTGAGCTTCGTGAACGATGTAGTTCGTTTGAGCTGAAAAATGACTGCTCTTACCTGAAATGAAGTAGTGCTTGTAGGAAGAGACAGAGCCTGGGATTTAACTCCATTTCTGAAGGGAAACACACAGCATAGTTCTCATCCTTGGATTGCAGTATGCTTTAGAGCAAGAAGAACACTCTTTCTTTCTAGAATCTTTAATACAATAGGAAACTTGAGTGTGCTCAGAACAAAAGAACGGTGTTTTATACACATACGGACCATATCTAGTTCAACTCTGCTTCTGAAACTGATACAAAGCACGGGTCCTCTAATATCCAGTGCTTGTCAGTTAAGATGAGAAACGTATGAGCTTCGTGAATGATGTAGTTCGTTTGAGCTGTTAGTAACTGCCCTTACCTGAAACAAAGTCTTGCTTGTAGGAAGATTCATAGCCTGGGATTTAACTCCATTTCTGAAGTGAAACACACAGCACAGATCTCATATATAGATAACACTCTGCTTTAGAGCAAGAAACAAGCTCTTGCTTTCTACAGTCTCTACGACAGCAGGAAACATGAGTGTGCTGAGAACAAATGAACGGTGTTTCCTACACATATAAGCCATATCTAGTTCAACTCTGATTCTAAAACTGAAACAAACCACAAGTCCTCTAAAATCCAATGCTTGTCAGTTAAGATGAGAAAGGTGTGAGCTTTGTGAACGATGTAGTTCATTTGAGCTGAAATGTGACTGCCCTTACCTGAAACAATTAGTGCATGTAGGAAGACACAGAGCCTGGGATTTAACTCCATTTCTGAAGGGAAACACACAGCATAGTTCTCATCCATGGATCACACTCTACTTTAGAGCAAGAAGCTCGCTCTTGCTTTCTAGAGTCTCTAATACAGCAGGAAACTTGAGTGTGCTCAGAACAAAAGAACGGTGTTTCCTACACATGCGGGTCATATCTAGTTCAACTCTGCTTCTGAAACTGAAACAAACCCCAGTTCCTCTATCATCCAATGCTTGTCAGTTAAGATGAGAAACGTGTGAGCTTCTTGAACGATGTAGTTCCTTTGAACTGAAAAGACACTGCCCTTACCTGAAACAAAGTAGAGCATGTAGGAAGACACAGAGCCTGGGATTTAACTCCACTTCCTAAGGGAAACACACAGCATAGTTCTCATCCATGGATCACACTCTACTTTAGAGCAAGAAGCACGCTCTTGCTTTCTAGAGTCTCTAATACAGTAGGAAAAGTGACTGTGCTCAGAAGAAAAGATCGGTGTTTCCTATACATACGGACCATATTTAGTTCATCTCTGCTTGAAATTGATACAAAGCAAAGGTACTCTAACATCAAATGCTTCTAAATTAAGATGAGAAACGTGTGAGTTTCATGAACGATGTAGTTTGTTTGAGCTGAAAAGTGACTGCCCTTACCTGAAACGTAGTAGTATTTGTAGGAAGACACAGAGCCTGGGATTTAACTCCATTTCTGAAGGTAAACACAGAGCATATTACTCATCCATGGATCGCACTCTGCTTTAGAGCAAGAAGAACGCTCTTCCTTTCTAGTATCTGTAATCCAGCAGGAAACTTGAGTGTGCTCAGAACAAAAGAACGGTGTTTCCTACACATACGGACCATATCAAGTTCAACTCTGCTTCTGAAACTGAAACAAACCACATTCCTCTATCATCCAATGCTTGTCAGTAAAGATGAGAAACGTGTGAGCTTCGTGAACGATGTAGTTCGTTTGAGCTGAAAAGTGACTGCCCTTACCTGAAAAGCAGTAGTGCTTGTAGGAAGACACAGAGCCTGGGATTTAACTCCATTTCTGAAGGGAAACACACAGCATAGTTCTCATCCATGGATCGCACTATGCTTTAGAGCAAGAACACTCTTGCTTTCTAGAATCTCCAATACAGCAGGAAACTTGAGTGTGCTCAGAACAAAAGAACGGTGTTTCCTACACATACAGACCATATCTTGTTCAACTCTGCTTCTGAAACTGAAACAAACCACAGGTCCTCTATCATCCAGTGCTTGTCAGTTAAGAGGAGAAACGTGTGAGCTTCGTGAACGATGTAGTTCGTTTGAGCTGAAAAGTGACTGCCCTTACCTGAAATGAAGTTGTGCTTGTAGGAAGACACAGAGCCTGGGATTTAACTCCATTTCTGAAGGGAAACACAAAGCATAGTTCTCATCCTTGGATTGCATTATGCTTTAGAGCAAGAACAACGCTCTTGCTTTCTAGAATCTCTAATAAAATAGGAATCTTGAGTGTGCTCAGAACAAAAGAACGGTGTTTCATACACATACAGACCATATCTAGTTCAACTCTGTTTCTGAAACTGATACAAAGCACGGGTCCTCTAATATCCACTGCTTGTCAGTTAAGATGAGAAACGTGTGAGCTTCGTGAATGATGTAGTTCGTAGGAGCTGTTAGTAACTGCCCTTACCTAAAAAGAAGTCTTGCTTATAGGAAGATTCAGAGCCTGGAATTTAACTCCATTTCTGAAGTGAAACACACAGCAGAGATCTCATATATAGATCACACTCTGCTTTAGAGCAAGAAACACGCTATTGCTTTCTACAGTCTCTAAGACAGCAGGAAACATGAGTGTGCTGAGAACAAATGAACGGTGTTTCCTACACATATGAGCCATATCTAGTTCAAATCTGATTCTAAAACTGAAACAAACCACAGGTCCTCTAAAATCCAATGCTTTTCAGTTAAGATGAGAAACGTGTGAGCTTCGTGAATGATGTAGTTCGTTTGAGCTGAAAAGTGACTGCCCTTACCTGAAACAAATTAGTGCATGTAGGAAGACACAGAGCCTGGGATTTAACTCCATTTCTGAAGGGAAACACACAGCATAGTTCTCATCCATGGATCACACTCTACTTTACAGCAATAAGCTCGCTCTTGCTTTCTAGAGTCTATAATACAGCAGGAAAATTGAGTGTGCTCAGAACAAAAGAACTGTGTTTCCTACACATACGGGCCATATCTAGTTCAACTCTGCTTCTGAAACTGAAACAAACCACAGGTCCTCTATCATCCAATGCTTGTCAGTTAAGATGAGAAAAGTGTGAGCTTCTTGAACGATGTAGTTCGTTTGAGCTGTTAGTAACTGCCCTTACCTGAAACGAAGTCTTTCTTGTAGGAAGACTCAGAGCCTGGGATTTAACTTCATTTCTGAAGGGAAACACACAGCATAGTTCGCATCCTTGGATTGCATTATGCTTTAGAGCAAGAACAACGCTCTTGCTTTCTAGAATATCTAATACAATAGGAAACATGAGTGTGCTCAGAACAAAAGAACGGTGTTTCATACACATACGGACCATATCTAGTTCAACTCTGTTTCTGAAACTGATACAAAGCACGGGTCCTCTAATATCTTGTGCTTGTCATTTAAGATGAGAAATGTGTGAGCTTCGTGAATGATGTAGTTCGTTTGAGCTGTTAGGAACTGCCCTTACCTGAAACGAAGTCTTGCTTGTAGGAAGATTCAGAGCCTGGGATTTAACTCCATTTCTGAAGTGAAACACACAGCAGAGATCTCATATATAGATCACACTCTGCTTTAGAGCAAGAAACAAGCTCTTGCTTTCTACATTCTCTAAGACAGCAGGAAACGTGAGTGTGCTGAGAACAAATGAACGGTGTTTCCTACACATATGAGCCATATCTAGTTCAACTCTGATTCTAAAACTGAAACAAAACACAGGTCCTCTAAAATTCAATGCTTTTCAGTTAAGATGAGAAACGTGTGAGCTTCGTGAAAGATGTAGTTCATTTGAGCTGAAAAGTTACTGCCCTTACCTGAAACAAAGTAGTGCATGTAGGAAGACACAGAGCCTGGGATTTAACTCCATTTCTGAATGGAAACACACAGCATAGTTCTCATCCATGGATCACAGTCTACTTTAGAGCAAGAAGCTCGCTCTTGCTTTCTAGAGTCTCTAATACAGCAGGAAAATTGAGTGTGCTCAGAACAAAAGAATCGTGTTTCCTACACATACAGACCATATCTAGTTCAACTCTGCTTCTGTAACTGAAACAAACCACAGGTCCTCTAACATCCAATGCTTGTCAGTTAAGATGAGAAACGTGTGAGCTTCGTGTACAATATAGTTCGTCTGAGCTGTAAAGTAACTGCCCTTACCTGAAATGAAGTCTTGCTTGTAGGAAGACTCAGTGCCTGGGATTTAACTCCATTTCTGAAGTGAAACACACAGCAGAGTTCTCATATATAGATCACACTCTGCTTTAGAGCAAGAAACACGCTCTTGCTTTCTAGAATCTCTAATACTGCAGGAAACATGAGTGTGCTTAGAATAAAAGAATGGTGTTTCCTATACATACGGACCATATCTAGTTCAACTCTGCTTCTGAAACTGATACAATGCACGGGTCCTCTAACATCCAGTGCTTGTCATTTAAGATGATTAACGTGTGACCTTCTTGAACGTAGTAGGTCTTGTGAGCTGAAAAGTGACGGCTCTTACCTGAAACGAAGTAGTGCTTGTAGGAAGACACAGAGCCTGGGATTTAACTCCATTTCTGAAGGGAAACACACAGCATAGTTCTCATCCATGGATCGCACTATGCTTTAGAGCAAGAAGAATGCTCTTGCTTTCTAGATTCTCTAATACAATAGGAAACTTGAGTGTGCTCAGAACAAAAGAACGGTGTTTCATACACATACGGACCATATCTAGTTCAACTCTGCTTCAAAAACTGATACAAAGCACGGGTCCTCTAATATCCAGTGCTTGTCAGTTAAGATGAGAAACGTGTGAGCTTCGTGAACGATATAGTTCGTTTGAGCTGTAAAGTAACTGCCCTTACCTGAAAAGAAGTCTTGCTTGTAGGAAGACTCAGTGCCTGGGATTTAACTCAATTTCTGAAGTGAAACACACAACAGAGTTCTCATCCATTGATCACACTCAGCTTTAGAGCAAGAAGCAAGCTCTAGCTTTCCAGTGTCTCTATGACAGCAGGAAAATTGAGTGTGCTGAGAAAAAATGAATGGTGTTACCTACATATACGGACCATATCTAGTCCTGGTCTGCTTTGGAAACTGATACAAAGCACTGGTCCTCTAACATCCAATGCTTGTCAGTTAAGATGAGAAACGTGTGAGCTTCGTGAACGATGTAGTTCGTTTGAGCTGTAAAGTAACTGCCCTTACCTGAAACAAAGACTTGCTTGTAGGAAGACTCAGTGCCTGGGATTTAACTCCATTTCTGAAGTGAAACACACAACAGAGTTCTCATCCATTGATCACACTCTGCTTTAGAGCAAGAAGCACTCTCTAGCTTTCCAGTGTCTCTAAGACAGCAGGAAAATTGAGTGTGCTGAGAACAAATGAATGGTGTTACCTAAATATACGGACCATATCTAGTCCAGGTCTGCTTCGGAAACTGATACAAAGCACTCGTCCTCTAACATCCAGTTCTTCTCAGGTAAGATGAGAAACGTGTGAGCTTCGTTAATGATGTAGTTCGTTTGAGCTGAAAAGTGACTGCCCTTACCTGAAACGAAGTAGTGCTTGTAGGAAGACACAGAGCCTGGGATTTAACTCAATTTCTGAAGGGAAACACACAGCATAGTTCTCATCCATGGATCACACTATGCTTTAGAGCAAGAACGCTCTTGTTTTCTAGAATCTCCAATACAGAAGGAAACTTGAGTGTGCTCAGAACAAAAGAACAGTGTTTCCTACACATACGGACCATATCCAGTTCAACTCTGTTTCTGAAACTGATACAAAGCACGGATCCTCTAACATCCAGTGCTTGTCAGTTAAGAGGAGAAATGTGTGAGCTTCGTGAAGGATGTAGTTCTTTTGAGCTGTTAGTAACTGCCCTTACCTGAAATGAAGTCTTGCTTGTAGGAAGACTCAGAGCCTGGGATTTAACTCCATTTCTCAATTGAAACACACAGCAGAATTCTCATATATAGATACACTCTACTTTAGAGCCAGAAACACGCTCTTGCTTTCTAGAATATCTAATACAGCAGGAAACATGAGTGTGCTGAGAACAAAACAATGGTGTTTCCTAATCATACAGACCATATTTAGTTCAACTCTCCTTCTGAAACTGATACAACGCACGGGTCCTCTAACATCCAGTGCTTGTCATTTAAAATGAGAAACGTGTGACCTTCGTGAACGTTGTAGGTCGTGTGAGCTGAAAAGTGACTGCCCTTACTTGAAACGAAGTCTTGCTTGTAGGAAGACACAGAGCCTGGGATTTAACTCCATTTCTGAAGGGAAACACACAGCATATTTCTCATCCATGGATCGCACTCTGCTTTAGAGCAAGAAGAACGCTCTTCCTTTCTAGAATCTCTAATCCAGCAGGAAACTTGAGTGTGCTCAGAACAAAAGAACGGTGTTTTCTACACATACGGACCATATCTAGTTCAACTCTACTTCTGAAACTGGAACAAACCACAGGTCCTCTATCATCCAGTGCTTGTCAGTTAAGATGAGAAACGTGTGAGCTTCGTGAACGATGTAGTTCGTTTGAGCTGAAAAATGACTGCTCTTACCTGAAATGAAGTAGTGCTTGTAGGAAGAGACAGAGCCTGGGATTTAACTCCATTTCTGAAGGGAAACACACAGCATAGTTCTCATCCTTGGATTGCAGTATGCTTTAGAGCAAGAAGAACACTCTTTCTTTCTAGAATCTTTAATACAATAGGAAACTTGAGTGTGCTCAGAACAAAAGAACGGTGTTTTATACACATACGGACCATATCTAGTTCAACTCTGCTTCTGAAACTGATACAAAGCACGGGTCCTCTAATATCCAGTGCTTGTCAGTTAAGATGAGAAACGTATGAGCTTCGTGAATGATGTAGTTCGTTTGAGCTGTTAGTAACTGCCCTTACCTGAAACAAAGTCTTGCTTGTAGGAAGATTCATAGCCTGGGATTTAACTCCATTTCTGAAGTGAAACACACAGCACAGATCTCATATATAGATAACACTCTGCTTTAGAGCAAGAAACAAGCTCTTGCTTTCTACAGTCTCTACGACAGCAGGAAACATGAGTGTGCTGAGAACAAATGAACGGTGTTTCCTACACATATAAGCCATATCTAGTTCAACTCTGATTCTAAAACTGAAACAAACCACAAGTCCTCTAAAATCCAATGCTTGTCAGTTAAGATGAGAAAGGTGTGAGCTTTGTGAACGATGTAGTTCATTTGAGCTGAAATGTGACTGCCCTTACCTGAAACAATTAGTGCATGTAGGAAGACACAGAGCCTGGGATTTAACTCCATTTCTGAAGGGAAACACACAGCATAGTTCTCATCCATGGATCACACTCTACTTTAGAGCAAGAAGCTCGCTCTTGCTTTCTAGAGTCTCTAATACAGCAGGAAACTTGAGTGTGCTCAGAACAAAAGAACGGTGTTTCCTACACATGCGGGTCATATCTAGTTCAACTCTGCTTCTGAAACTGAAACAAACCCCAGTTCCTCTATCATCCAATGCTTGTCAGTTAAGATGAGAAACGTGTGAGCTTCTTGAACGATGTAGTTCCTTTGAACTGAAAAGACACTGCCCTTACCTGAAACAAAGTAGAGCATGTAGGAAGACACAGAGCCTGGGATTTAACTCCACTTCCTAAGGGAAACACACAGCATAGTTCTCATCCATGGATCACACTCTACTTTAGAGCAAGAAGCACGCTCTTGCTTTCTAGAGTCTCTAATACAGTAGGAAAAGTGACTGTGCTCAGAAGAAAAGATCGGTGTTTCCTATACATACGGACCATATTTAGTTCATCTCTGCTTGAAATTGATACAAAGCAAAGGTACTCTAACATCAAATGCTTCTAAATTAAGATGAGAAACGTGTGAGTTTCATGAACGATGTAGTTTGTTTGAGCTGAAAAGTGACTGCCCTTACCTGAAACGTAGTAGTATTTGTAGGAAGACACAGAGCCTGGGATTTAACTCCATTTCTGAAGGTAAACACAGAGCATATTACTCATCCATGGATCGCACTCTGCTTTAGAGCAAGAAGAACGCTCTTCCTTTCTAGTATCTGTAATCCAGCAGGAAACTTGAGTGTGCTCAGAACAAAAGAACGGTGTTTCCTACACATACGGACCATATCAAGTTCAACTCTGCTTCTGAAACTGAAACAAACCACATTCCTCTATCATCCAATGCTTGTCAGTAAAGATGAGAAACGTGTGAGCTTCGTGAACGATGTAGTTCGTTTGAGCTGAAAAGTGACTGCCCTTACCTGAAAAGCAGTAGTGCTTGTAGGAAGACACAGAGCCTGGGATTTAACTCCATTTCTGAAGGGAAACACACAGCATAGTTCTCATCCATGGATCGCACTATGCTTTAGAGCAAGAACACTCTTGCTTTCTAGAATCTCCAATACAGCAGGAAACTTGAGTGTGCTCAGAACAAAAGAACGGTGTTTCCTACACATACAGACCATATCTTGTTCAACTCTGCTTCTGAAACTGAAACAAACCACAGGTCCTCTATCATCCAGTGCTTGTCAGTTAAGAGGAGAAACGTGTGAGCTTCGTGAACGATGTAGTTCGTTTGAGCTGAAAAGTGACTGCCCTTACCTGAAATGAAGTTGTGCTTGTAGGAAGACACAGAGCCTGGGATTTAACTCCATTTCTGAAGGGAAACACAAAGCATAGTTCTCATCCTTGGATTGCATTATGCTTTAGAGCAAGAACAACGCTCTTGCTTTCTAGAATCTCTAATAAAATAGGAATCTTGAGTGTGCTCAGAACAAAAGAACGGTGTTTCATACACATACAGACCATATCTAGTTCAACTCTGTTTCTGAAACTGATACAAAGCACGGGTCCTCTAATATCCACTGCTTGTCAGTTAAGATGAGAAACGTGTGAGCTTCGTGAATGATGTAGTTCGTAGGAGCTGTTAGTAACTGCCCTTACCTAAAAAGAAGTCTTGCTTATAGGAAGATTCAGAGCCTGGAATTTAACTCCATTTCTGAAGTGAAACACACAGCAGAGATCTCATATATAGATCACACTCTGCTTTAGAGCAAGAAACACGCTATTGCTTTCTACAGTCTCTAAGACAGCAGGAAACATGAGTGTGCTGAGAACAAATGAACGGTGTTTCCTACACATATGAGCCATATCTAGTTCAAATCTGATTCTAAAACTGAAACAAACCACAGGTCCTCTAAAATCCAATGCTTTTCAGTTAAGATGAGAAACGTGTGAGCTTCGTGAATGATGTAGTTCGTTTGAGCTGAAAAGTGACTGCCCTTACCTGAAACAAATTAGTGCATGTAGGAAGACACAGAGCCTGGGATTTAACTCCATTTCTGAAGGGAAACACACAGCATAGTTCTCATCCATGGATCACACTCTACTTTACAGCAATAAGCTCGCTCTTGCTTTCTAGAGTCTATAATACAGCAGGAAAATTGAGTGTGCTCAGAACAAAAGAACTGTGTTTCCTACACATACGGGCCATATCTAGTTCAACTCTGCTTCTGAAACTGAAACAAACCACAGGTCCTCTATCATCCAATGCTTGTCAGTTAAGATGAGAAAAGTGTGAGCTTCTTGAACGATGTAGTTCGTTTGAGCTGTTAGTAACTGCCCTTACCTGAAACGAAGTCTTTCTTGTAGGAAGACTCAGAGCCTGGGATTTAACTTCATTTCTGAAGGGAAACACACAGCATAGTTCGCATCCTTGGATTGCATTATGCTTTAGAGCAAGAACAACGCTCTTGCTTTCTAGAATATCTAATACAATAGGAAACATGAGTGTGCTCAGAACAAAAGAACGGTGTTTCATACACATACGGACCATATCTAGTTCAACTCTGTTTCTGAAACTGATACAAAGCACGGGTCCTCTAATATCTTGTGCTTGTCATTTAAGATGAGAAATGTGTGAGCTTCGTGAATGATGTAGTTCGTTTGAGCTGTTAGGAACTGCCCTTACCTGAAACGAAGTCTTGCTTGTAGGAAGATTCAGAGCCTGGGATTTAACTCCATTTCTGAAGTGAAACACACAGCAGAGATCTCATATATAGATCACACTCTGCTTTAGAGCAAGAAACAAGCTCTTGCTTTCTACATTCTCTAAGACAGCAGGAAACGTGAGTGTGCTGAGAACAAATGAACGGTGTTTCCTACACATATGAGCCATATCTAGTTCAACTCTGATTCTAAAACTGAAACAAAACACAGGTCCTCTAAAATTCAATGCTTTTCAGTTAAGATGAGAAACGTGTGAGCTTCGTGAAAGATGTAGTTCATTTGAGCTGAAAAGTTACTGCCCTTACCTGAAACAAAGTAGTGCATGTAGGAAGACACAGAGCCTGGGATTTAACTCCATTTCTGAATGGAAACACACAGCATAGTTCTCATCCATGGATCACAGTCTACTTTAGAGCAAGAAGCTCGCTCTTGCTTTCTAGAGTCTCTAATACAGCAGGAAAATTGAGTGTGCTCAGAACAAAAGAATCGTGTTTCCTACACATACAGACCATATCTAGTTCAACTCTGCTTCTGTAACTGAAACAAACCACAGGTCCTCTAACATCCAATGCTTGTCAGTTAAGATGAGAAACGTGTGAGCTTCGTGTACAATATAGTTCGTCTGAGCTGTAAAGTAACTGCCCTTACCTGAAATGAAGTCTTGCTTGTAGGAAGACTCAGTGCCTGGGATTTAACTCCATTTCTGAAGTGAAACACACAGCAGAGTTCTCATATATAGATCACACTCTGCTTTAGAGCAAGAAACACGCTCTTGCTTTCTAGAATCTCTAATACTGCAGGAAACATGAGTGTGCTTAGAATAAAAGAATGGTGTTTCCTATACATACGGACCATATCTAGTTCAACTCTGCTTCTGAAACTGATACAATGCACGGGTCCTCTAACATCCAGTGCTTGTCATTTAAGATGATTAACGTGTGACCTTCTTGAACGTAGTAGGTCTTGTGAGCTGAAAAGTGACGGCTCTTACCTGAAACGAAGTAGTGCTTGTAGGAAGACACAGAGCCTGGGATTTAACTCCATTTCTGAAGGGAAACACACAGCATAGTTCTCATCCATGGATCGCACTATGCTTTAGAGCAAGAAGAATGCTCTTGCTTTCTAGATTCTCTAATACAATAGGAAACTTGAGTGTGCTCAGAACAAAAGAACGGTGTTTCATACACATACGGACCATATCTAGTTCAACTCTGCTTCAAAAACTGATACAAAGCACGGGTCCTCTAATATCCAGTGCTTGTCAGTTAAGATGAGAAACGTGTGAGCTTCGTGAACGATATAGTTCGTTTGAGCTGTAAAGTAACTGCCCTTACCTGAAAAGAAGTCTTGCTTGTAGGAAGACTCAGTGCCTGGGATTTAACTCAATTTCTGAAGTGAAACACACAACAGAGTTCTCATCCATTGATCACACTCAGCTTTAGAGCAAGAAGCAAGCTCTAGCTTTCCAGTGTCTCTATGACAGCAGGAAAATTGAGTGTGCTGAGAAAAAATGAATGGTGTTACCTACATATACGGACCATATCTAGTCCTGGTCTGCTTTGGAAACTGATACAAAGCACTGGTCCTCTAACATCCAATGCTTATCAGTTAAGATGAGAAACGTGTGAGCTTCGTGAACGATGTAGTTCGTTTGAGCTGTAAAGTAACTGCCCTTACCTGAAACAAAGACTTGCTTGTAGGAAGACTCAGTGCCTGGGATTTAACTCCATTTCTGAAGTGAAACACACAACAGAGTTCTCATCCATTGATCACACTCTGCTTTAGAGCAAGAAGCACGCTCTAGCTTTCCAGTGTCTCTAAGACAGCAGGAAAATTGAGTGTGCTGAGAACAAATGAATGGTGTTACCTAAATATACGGACCATATCTAGTCCAGGTCTGCTTCGGAAACTGATACAAAGCACTCGTCCTCTAACATCCAGTTCTTCTCAGGTAAGATGAGAAACGTGTGAGCTTCGTTAATGATGTAGTTCGTTTGAGCTGAAAAGTGACTGCCCTTACCTGAAACGAAGTAGTGCTTGTAGGAAGACACAGAGCCTGGGATTTAACTCAATTTCTGAAGGGAAACACACAGCATAGTTCTCATCCATGGATCACACTATGCTTTAGAGCAAGAACGCTCTTGTTTTCTAGAATCTCCAATACAGAAGGAAACTTGAGTGTGCTCAGAACAAAAGAACAGTGTTTCCTACACATACGGACCATATCCAGTTCAACTCTGTTTCTGAAACTGATACAAAGCACGGATCCTCTAACATCCAGTGCTTGTCAGTTAAGAGGAGAAATGTGTGAGCTTCGTGAAGGATGTAGTTCTTTTGAGCTGTTAGTAACTGCCCTTACCTGAAATGAAGTCTTGCTTGTAGGAAGACTCAGAGCCTGGGATTTAACTCCATTTCTCAATTGAAACACACAGCAGAATTCTCATATATAGATACACTCTACTTTAGAGCCAGAAACACGCTCTTGCTTTCTAGAATATCTAATACAGCAGGAAACATGAGTGTGCTGAGAACAAAACAATGGTGTTTCCTAATCATACAGACCATATTTAGTTCAACTCTCCTTCTGAAACTGATACAACGCACGGGTCCTCTAACATCCAGTGCTTGTCATTTAAAATGAGAAACGTGTGACCTTCGTGAACGTTGTAGGTCGTGTGAGCTGAAAAGTGACGGCCCTTACCTGAAACGAAGTAGTGCTTGTAGGAAGACACAGAGCCTGGGATTTAACTCCATTTCTGAAGGGAAACACACAGCATAGTTCTCATCCATGGATCGCACTACGCTTTAGAGCAAGAAGAATGCTCTTGCTTTCTAGAATCTCTAATACAATAGGAAACTTGAGTGTGCTCAGAACAAAAGAACGGTGTTTCATACACATACGGACCATATCTAGTTCAACTCTGCTTCTGAAACTGATACAAACCACGGGTCCTCTAATATCCAGTGCTTGTCAGTTAAGATGAGAAACGTGTGAGCTTCGTGAATGATGTAGTTCGTTTGAGCTGTTAGTAACTGCCCTTACCTGAAATGAAGTCTTACTTGTAGGAAGATTCAGAGCCTGGGATTTAACTCCATTTCTGAAGTGAAACACACAGCAGAGATCTCATATATAGATCACACTCTGCTTTAGTGCAAGAAACACGCTCTTGCTTTCTACATTCTCTAAGACAGCAGGAAACATGAGTGTGCTGAGAACAAATGAACGGTGTTTCCTAAACATATAAGTCATATCTAGTTCAACTCTGATTCTAATACTTAAACAAACCACAGGTCCTCTATCATCCAATGCTTGTCAGTTAAGATGAGAAACGTGTGAGCTTCTTGAACGATGTAGTTCGTTTGAGCTGTTAATAACTGCCCTTACCTGAAACGAAATCTTGCTTGTAGGGAGACTCAGAGCCTGGGATTTAACTCCATTTTGAAGTGAAACACACAACAGAGTGCTCATCCATTGATCACACTCTGCATTAGAGCAAGAAGCACGCTCTAGCTTTCCAGTGTCTCTATGACAGCAGGAAACTTGAGTGTGCTGAGAACAAATGAATGGTGTTTCCTACACATACGGACCATATATAGTCCAGGTCTGCTTCTGAAACTGATACAAAGCACTGGTCCTCTAACATCCAATGCTTGTCAGTAAAGATGAGAAACGTGTGAGCTTCGTGAACAAGGTAGTTCGTTTGAGCTGAAAAGTGACTGCCCTTACCTGAAAAGCAGTAGTGCTTGTAGGAAGACACAGAGGCTGGGATTTAACTCCATTTCTGAAGGGAAACACACAGCATAGTTCTCATCCATGGATCGCACTATGCTTTAGAGCAAGAACGCTCTTGCTTTCTAGAATCTCCAATACAGCAGGAAAATTGAGTGTGCTCAGAACAAAAGAACGGTGTTTCCTACACATACTGACCATATCTTGTTCAACTCTGCTTCTGAAACTGAAACAAACCACAGGTCCTCTATCATCCAGTGCTTGTCAGTTAAGAGGAGAAACGTGTGAGCTTCGTGAACGATGTAGTTCGTTTGAGCTGAAAAGTGACTGCCCTTACCTGAAATGAAGTAGTGCTTGTAGGAAGACACAGAGCCTGGGATTTAACTCCATTTCTGAAGGGAAACACACAGCATAGTTCTCATCCTTGGATTGCATTATGCTTTAGAGCAAGAACAACGCTCTTGCTTTCTAGAATCTCTAATAAAATAGGAAACTTGAGTGTGCTCAGAACAAAAGAACGGTGTTTCATACACATACAGACCATATCTAGTTCAACTCTGTTTCTGAAACTGATACAAAGCACGGGTCCTCTAATATCCACTGCTTGTCAGTTAAGATGAGAAACGTGTGAGCTTCGTGAATGATGTAGTTCGTTTGAGCTGTTAGTAACTGCCCTTACCTAAAAAGAAGTCTTGCTTATAGGAAGATTCAGAGCCTGGGATTTAACTCCATTTCTGAAGTGAAACACACAGCAGAGATCTCATATATAGATCACACTCTGCTTTAGAGCAAGAAACACGCTATTGCTTTCTACAGTCTCTAAGACAGCAGGAAACATGAGTGTGCTGAGAACAAATGAACGGTGTTTCCTACACATATGAGCCATATCTAGTTCAAATCTGATTCTAAAACTGAAACAAACCACAGGTCCTCTAAAATCCAATGCTTTTCAGTTAAGATGAGAAACGTGTGAGCTTCGTGAATGATGTAGTTCGTTTGAGCTGAAAAGTGACTGCCCTTACCTGAAACAAAGTAGTGCATGTAGGAAGACACAGAGCCTGGGATTTAACTCCATTTCTGAAGGGAAACACACAGCATAGTTCTCATCCATGGATCACACTCTACTTTAGAGCAATAAGCTCACTCTTGCTTTCTAGAGTCTATAATACAGCAGGAAAATTGAGTGTGCTCAGAACAAAAGAACTGTGTTTCCTACACATACGGGCCATATCTAGTTCAACTCTGCTTCTGAAACTGAAACAAACCACAGGTCCTCTATCATCCAATGCTTGTCAGTTAAGATGAGAAAAGTGTGAGCTTCTTGAACGATGTAGTTCGTTTGAGCTGTTAGTAACTGCCCTTACCTGAAACGAAGTCTTTCTTGTAGGAAGACTCAGAGCCTGGGATTTCACTTCATTTCTGAAGGGAAACACACAGCATAGTTCTCATCCTTGGATTGCATTATGCTTTAGAGCAAGAACAACGCTCTTGCTTTCTAGAATATCTAATACAATAGGAAACATGTGTGTGCTCAGAACAAAAGAACGGTGTTTCATACACATACGGACCATATCTAGTTCAACTCTGTTTCTGAAACTGATACAAAGCACGGGTCCTCTAATATCTTGTGCTTGTCATTTAAGATGAGAAATGTGTGAGCTTCGTGAATGATGTAGTTCGTTTGAGCTGTTAGTAACTGCCCTTACCTGAAACGAAGTCTTGCTTGTAGGAAGATTCAGAGCCTGGGATTTAACTCCATTTCTGAAGTGAAACACACAGCAGAGATCTCATATATAGAACACACTCTGCTTTAGAGCAAGAAACAAGCTCTTGCTTTCTACATTCTCTAAGACAGCAGGAAACGTGAGTGTGCTGAGAAAAAATGAACGGTGTTTCCTACATATATGAGCCATATCTAGTTCAACTCTGATTCTAAAACTGAAACAAAACACAGGTCCTCTAAAATTCAATGCTTTTCAGTTAAGATGAGAAACGTGTGAGCTTCGTGAAAGATGTAGTTCATTTGAGCTGAAAAGTTACTGCCCTTACCAGAAACAAAGTAGTGCATGTAGGAAGACACAGAGCCTGGGATTTAACTCCATTTCTGAATGGAAACACACAGCATAGTTCTCATCCATGGATAACAGTCTACTTTAGAGCAAGAAGCTCGCTCTTGCTTTCTAGAGTCTCTAATACAGCAGGAAAATTGAGTGTGCTCAGAACAAAAGAATCGTGTTTCCTACACATACGGACCATATCTAGTTCAACTCTGCTTCTGAAACTGAAACAAACCACAGGTCCTCTAACATCCAATGCTTGTCAGTTAAGATGAGAAACGTGTGAGCTTCGTGTACAATATAGTTCCTCTGAGCTGTAAAGTAACTGCCCTTACCTGAAACGAAGTCTTGCTTGTAGGAAGACTCAGTGCCTGGGATTTAACTCCATTTCTGAAGTGAAACACACAACAGAGTTCTCATCCATTGATCACACTCTGCTTTAGAGCAAGAAGCACGCTCTAGCTTTCCAGTGTCTCTAAGACAGCAGGAAAATTGAGTGTGCTGAGAACAAATGAATGGTGTTACCTACATATACGGATCATACCTAGTCCAGGTCTGCTTCGGAAACTGATACAAAGCACTGGTCCTCTAACATCCAGTGCTTCCCAGTTAAGATGAGAAACGTGTGAGCTTCGTGAACGATGTAGTTCGTTTGAGCTGAAAAGTGACTGCCCTTACCTGAAACGAAGTAGTGCTTGTAGGAAGACACAGAGCCTGGGATTTAACTCAATTTCTGAAGGGAAACACACAGCATAGTTCTCATCCATGGATCGCACTATGCTTTAGAGCAAGAACGCTCTTGTTTTCTAGAATCTCCAATACAGCAGGAAACTTGAGTGTGCTCAGAACAAAAGAACAGTGTTTCCTACACATACGGACCGTATCCAGTTCAACTCTGTTTCTGAAACTGATACAAAGCACGGATCCTCTAACATCCAGTGCTTGTCAGTTAAGAGGAGAAACGTGTGAGCTTCGTGAAGGATGTTGTTCTTTTGAGCTGTTAGTAACTGCCCTTACCTGAAACGAAGTCTTGCTTGTAGGAAGACTCAGAGCCTGGGATTTAACTCCATTTCTCAATTGAAACACACAGCAGAATTCTCATATATAGATACACTCTACTTTAGCGCCAGAAACATGCTCTTGCTTTCTAGAATATCTAATACAGCAGGAAACATGAGTGTGCTGAGAACAAAACAATGGTGTTTCCTAATCATACAGACCATATTTAGTTCAACTCTCCTTCTGAAACTGATACAACGCATGGGTCCTCTAACATCCAGTGCTTGTCATTTAAAATGAGAAACGTGTGACCTTTGTGAACGTTGTAGGTCGTGTGACCTGGAAAGTGACGGCCCTTACCTGAAACGAAGTAGTGCTTGTAGGCAGACACAGAGCCTGGGATTTAACTCCATTTCTGAAGGGAAACACACAGCATAGTTCTCAACCATGGATCACACTACGCTTTAGAGCAAGAAGAGTGCTCTTGCTTTCTAGAATCTCTAATACAATAGGAAACTTGACTGTGCTCA
This sequence comes from Onychomys leucogaster, assembly GCA_949786385.1. Lineage (NCBI taxonomy): Eukaryota > Metazoa > Chordata > Mammalia > Rodentia > Cricetidae > Onychomys > Onychomys leucogaster. The sequence continues at coordinate 21,659 of CATKUP010000681.1, forward strand.
GAACAAAAGAACGGTGTTTCATACACATACGGACCATATCTAGTTCAACTCTGCTTCTGAAACTGATACAAAGCACGGGTCCTCTAATATCCAGTGCTTGTGAGTTAAGATGAGAAACGTGTGAGCTTCGTGAATGATGTAGTTCGTTTGAGCTGTTAGTAACTGCCCTTACCTGAAATGAAGTCTTACTTGTAGGAAGATTCAGAGCCTGGGATTTAACTCCATTTCTGAAGTGAAACACACAGCAGAGATCTCATATATAGATCACACTCTGCTTTAGTGCAAGAAACACGCTCTTGCTTTCTACATTCTCTAAGACAGCAGGAAACATGAGTGTGCTGAGAACAAATGAACGGTGTTTCCTAATCATATGAGTCATATCTAGTTCAACTCTGATTCTAATACTTAAACAAACCCCAGGCCCTCTATCATCCAATGCTTGTCAGTTAAGATGAGAAACGTGTGAGCTTCTTGAACGATGTAGTTCGTTTGAGCTGTTAGTAACTGCCCTTACCTGAAACGAAATCTTGCTTGTAGGGAGACTCAGAGCCTGGGATTTAACTCCATTTCTGAAGTGAAACACACAGCAGAGATCTCATATATAGATCACACTCTGCTTTAGAGCAAGAAACAAGCTCTTGCTTTCTACATTCTCTAAGACAGCAGGAAACGTGAGTGTGCTGAGAACAAATGAACGGTGTTTCCTACACATATGAGCCATATCTAGTTCAACTCTGATTCTAAAACTGAAACAAAACACAGGTCCTCTAAAATTCAATGCTTTTCAGTTAAGATGAGAAACGTGTGAGCTTCGTGAAAGATGTAGTTCATTTGAGCTGAAAAGTTACTGCCCTTACCAGAAACAAAGTAGTGCATGTAGGAAGACACAGAGCCTGGGATTTAACTCCATTTCTGAATGGAAACACACAGCATAGTTCTCATCCATGGATCACAGTCTACTTTAGAGCAAGAAGCTCGCTCTTGCTTTCTAGAGTCTCTAATACAGCAGGAAAATTGAGTGTGCTCAGAACAAAAGAATCGTGTTTCCTACACATACGGACCATATCTAGTTCAACTCTGCTTCTGAAACTGAAACAAACCACAGGTCCTCTAACATCCAATGCTTGTCAGTTAAGATGAGAAACGTGTGAGCTTCGTGTACAATATAGTTCGTCTGAGCTGTAAAGTAACTGCCCTTACCTGAAATGAAGTCTTGCTTGTAGGAAGACTCAGTGCCTGGGATTTAACTCCATTTCTGAAGTGAAACACACAGCAGAGTTCTCATATATAGATCACACTCTGCTTTAGAGCAAGAAACACGCTCTTGCTTTCTAGAATCTCTAATACTGCAGGAAACATGAGTGTGCTTAGAATAAAAGAATGGTGTTTCCTATACATACGTACCATATCTAGTTCATCTCTGCTTGAAATTGATACAAAGCAAAGGTACTCTAACATCAAATGCTTCTAAATTAAGATGAGAAACGTGTGAGTTTCATGAACGATGTAGTTTGTTTGAGCTGAAAAGTGACTGCCCTTACCTGAAACGTAGTAGTATTTGTAGGAAGACACAGAGCCTGGGATTTAACTCCATTTCTGAAGGTAAACACAGAGCATATTACTCATCCATGGATCGCACTCTGCTTTAGAGCAAGAAGAACGCTCTTCCTTTCTAGAATCTGTAATCCAGCAGGAAACTTGAGTGTGCTCAGAACAAAAGAACGGTGTTTCCTACACATACGGACCATATCAAGTTCAACTCTGCTTCTGAAACTGAAACAAACCACAGGTCCTCTATCATCCAGTGCTTGTCAGTTAAGATGAGAAACGTGTGAGCTGCGTGAATGATGTATTTCGTTTGAGCTCTTAGTAACTGCCCTTAACTGAAATGATGTCTTACTTGTAGGAAGACTCAGAGCCTGGGATTTAACTCCATTTCTGAAGTGAAACACACAGCAGAGTTCTCATATATAGATCACACTCTGCTTTAGAGCAAGAAGCACGCTGTTGCTTTCTAGAGTCTCTAAGACAGAAGGAAACGTGAATGAGCTGAGAACAAATGAAAATAGTTTCCTACACATATGAGCCATATCTAGTTCAACTCTGATTCTAAAACTGAAACAAACCACAGTTCCTCTAAAAATCAATGCTTGTCAGTTAAGATGAGAAACGTGTGAGCTTCGTGATCGATGTAGTTCGTTTGAGCTGAAAAGTGACTGCCCTTACCTGAAACAAATAGTGCATGTAGGAAGACACAGAGCCTGGGATTTAACTCCATTTCTGAAGGGAAACACGCAGCATAGTTCTCATCCATGGATCGCACTCTGCTTTAGTGCAAGAAGCACTCTCTTGATTTCTAGAATCTCTAATAGAGCAGGAAACTTGAGTGTGCTCCGAACAAAAGAACAGTGTTTCCTACACATACGGACCATATCTAGTTCAACTCTGCTTCTGAAACTGAAACAAACCACAGGTCCTCTAACATCCAATGCTTGTCAGTTAAGATGAGAAACGTGTGAGGGCGTGAACGATGTAGTTCGTTTGAGCTGAAAAGTGACTGCCCTTACTTGAAACGAAGTCTTGCTTGTAGGAAGACACAGAGCCTGGGATTTAACTCCATTTCTGAAGGGAAACACACAGCATATTTCTCATCCATGGATCGCACTCTGCTTTAGAGCAAGAAGAACGCTCTTCCTTTCTAGAATCTCTAATCCAGCAGGAAACTTGAGTGTGCTCAGAACAAAAGAACGGTGTTTTCTACACATACGGACCATATCTAGTTCAACTCTACTTCTGAAACTGGAACAAACCACAGGTCCTCTATCATCCAGTGCTTGTCAGTTAAGATGAGAAACGTGTGAGCTTCGTGAACGATGTAGTTCGTTTGAGCTGAAAAATGACTGCCCTTACCTGAAATGAAGTAGTGCTTGTAGGAAGAGACAGAGCCTGGGATTTAACTCCATTTCTGAAGGGAAACACACAGCATAGTTCTCATCCTTGGATTGCAGTATGCTTTAGAGCAAGAAGAACACTCTTTCTTTCTAGAATCTTTAATACAATAGGAAACTTGAGTGTGCTCAGAACAAAAGAACGGTGTTTTATACACATACGGACCATATCTAGTTCAACTCTGCTTCTGAAACTGATACAAAGCACGGGTCCTCTAATATCCAGTGCTTGTCAGTTAAGATGAGAAACGTATGAGCTTCGTGAATGATGTAGTTCGTTTGAGCTGTTAGTAACTGCCCTTACCTGAAACAAAGTCTTGCTTGTAGGAAGATTCATAGCCTGGGATTTAACTCCATTTCTGAAGTGAAACACACAGCACAGATCTCATATATAGATAACACTCTGCTTTAGAGCAAGAAACAAGCTCTTGCTTTCTACAGTCTCTACGACAGCAGGAAACATGAGTGTGCTGAGAACAAATGAACGGTGTTTCCTACACATATAAGCCATATCTAGTTCAACTCTGATTCTAAAACTGAAACAAACCACAAGTCCTCTAAAATCCAATGCTTGTCAGTTAAGATGAGAAAGGTGTGAGCTTTGTGAACGATGTAGTTCATTTGAGCTGAAATGTGACTGCCCTTACCTGAAACAATTAGTGCATGTAGGAAGACACAGAGCCTGGGATTTAACTCCATTTCTGAAGGGAAACACACAGCATAGTTCTCATCCATGGATCACACTCTACTTTAGAGCAAGAAGCTCGCTCTTGCTTTCTAGAGTCTCTAATACAGCAGGAAACTTGAGTGTGCTCAGAACAAAAGAACGGTGTTTCCTACACATGCGGGTCATATCTAGTTCAACTCTGCTTCTGAAACTGAAACAAACCCCAGTTCCTCTATCATCCAATGCTTGTCAGTTAAGATGAGAAACGTGTGAGCTTCTTGAACGATGTAGTTCCTTTGAACTGAAAAGACACTGCCCTTACCTGAAACAAAGTAGAGCATGTAGGAAGACACAGAGCCTGGGATTTAACTCCACTTCTGAAGGGAAACACACAGCATAGTTCTCATCCATGGATCACACTCTACTTTAGAGCAAGAAGCACGCTCTTGCTTTCTAGAGTCTCTAATACAGTAGGAAAAGTGACTGTGCTCAGAAGAAAAGATCGGTGTTTCCTATACATACGGACCATATTTAGTTCATCTCTGCTTGAAATTGATACAAAGCAAAGGTACTCTAACATCAAATGCTTCTAAATTAAGATGAGAAACGTGTGAGTTTCATGAACGATGTAGTTTGTTTGAGCTGAAAAGTGACTGCCCTTACCTGAAACGTAGTAGTATTTGTAGGAAGACACAGAGCCTGGGATTTAACTCCATTTCTGAAGGTAAACACAGAGCATATTACTCATCCATGGATCGCACTCTGCTTTAGAGCAAGAAGAACGCTCTTCCTTTCTAGAATCTGTAATCCAGCAGGAAACTTGAGTGTGCTCAGAACAAAAGAACGGTGTTTCCTACACATACGGACCATATCAAGTTCAACTCTGCTTCTGAAACTGAAACAAACCACATTCCTCTATCATCCAATGCTTGTCAGTAAAGATGAGAAACGTGTGAGCTTCGTGAACGATGTAGTTCGTTTGAGCTGAAAAGTGACTGCCCTTACCTGAAAAGCAGTAGTGCTTGTAGGAAGACACAGAGCCTGGGATTTAACTCCATTTCTGAAGGGAAACACACAGCATAGTTCTCATCCATGGATCGCACTATGCTTTAGAGCAAGAACACTCTTGCTTTCTAGAATCTCCAATACAGCAGGAAACTTGAGTGTGCTCAGAACAAAAGAACGGTGTTTCCTACACATACAGACCATATCTTGTTCAACTCTGCTTCTGAAACTGAAACAAACCACAGGTCCTCTATCATCCAGTGCTTGTCAGTTAAGAGGAGAAACGTGTGAGCTTCGTGAACGATGTAGTTCGTTTGAGCTGAAAAGTGACTGCCCTTACCTGAAATGAAGTTGTGCTTGTAGGAAGACACAGAGCCTGGGATTTAACTCCATTTCTGAAGGGAAACACACAGCATAGTTCTCATCCTTGGATTGCATTATGCTTTAGAGCAAGAACAACGCTCTTGCTTTCTAGAATCTCTAATAAAATAGGAATCTTGAGTGTGCTCAGAACAAAAGAACGGTGTTTCATACACATACAGACCATATCTAGTTCAACTCTGTTTCTGAAACTGATACAAAGCACGGGTCCTCTAATATCCACTGCTTGTCAGTTAAGATGAGAAACGTGTGAGCTTCGTGAATGATGTAGTTCGTAGGAGCTGTTAGTAACTGCCCTTACCTAAAAAGAAGTCTTGCTTATAGGAAGATTCAGAGCCTGGAATTTAACTCCATTTCTGAAGTGAAACACACAGCAGAGATCTCATATATAGATCACACTCTGCTTTAGAGCAAGAAACACGCTATTGCTTTCTACAGTCTCTAAGACAGCAGGAAACATGAGTGTGCTGAGAACAAATGAACGGTGTTTCCTACACATATGAGCCATATCTAGTTCAAATCTGATTCTAAAACTGAAACAAACCACAGGTCCTCTAAAATCCAATGCTTTTCAGTTAAGATGAGAAACGTGTGAGCTTCGTGAATGATGTAGTTCGTTTGAGCTGAAAAGTGACTGCCCTTACCTGAAACAAATTAGTGCATGTAGGAAGACACAGAGCCTGGGATTTAACTCCATTTCTGAAGGGAAACACACAGCATAGTTCTCATCCATGGATCACACTCTACTTTACAGCAATAAGCTCGCTCTTGCTTTCTAGAGTCTATAATACAGCAGGAAAATTGAGTGTGCTCAGAACAAAAGAACTGTGTTTCCTACACATACGGGCCATATCTAGTTCAACTCTGCTTCTGAAACTGAAACAAACCACAGGTCCTCTATCATCCAATGCTTGTCAGTTAAGATGAGAAAAGTGTGAGCTTCTTGAACGATGTAGTTCGTTTGAGCTGTTAGTAACTGCCCTTACCTGAAACGAAGTCTTTCTTGTAGGAAGACTCAGAGCCTGGGATTTAACTTCATTTCTGAAGGGAAACACACAGCATAGTTCGCATCCTTGGATTGCATTATGCTTTAGAGCAAGAACAACGCTCTTGCTTTCTAGAATATCTAATACAATAGGAAACATGAGTGTGCTCAGAACAAAAGAACGGTGTTTCATACACATACGGACCATATCTAGTTCAACTCTGTTTCTGAAACTGATACAAAGCACGGGTCCTCTAATATCTTGTGCTTGTCATTTAAGATGAGAAATGTGTGAGCTTCGTGAATGATGTAGTTCGTTTGAGCTGTTAGGAACTGCCCTTACCTGAAACGAAGTCTTGCTTGTAGGAAGATTCAGAGCCTGGGATTTAACTCCATTTCTGAAGTGAAACACACAGCAGAGATCTCATATATAGATCACACTCTGCTTTAGAGCAAGAAACAAGCTCTTGCTTTCTACATTCTCTAAGACAGCAGGAAACGTGAGTGTGCTGAGAACAAATGAACGGTGTTTCCTACACATATGAGCCATATCTAGTTCAACTCTGATTCTAAAACTGAAACAAAACACAGGTCCTCTAAAATTCAATGCTTTTCAGTTAAGATGAGAAACGTGTGAGCTTCGTGAAAGATGTAGTTCATTTGAGCTGAAAAGTTACTGCCCTTACCTGAAACAAAGTAGTGCATGTAGGAAGACACAGAGCCTGGGATTTAACTCCATTTCTGAATGGAAACACACAGCATAGTTCTCATCCATGGATCACAGTCTACTTTAGAGCAAGAAGCTCGCTCTTGCTTTCTAGAGTCTCTAATACAGCAGGAAAATTGAGTGTGCTCAGAACAAAAGAATCGTGTTTCCTACACATACAGACCATATCTAGTTCAACTCTGCTTCTGTAACTGAAACAAACCACAGGTCCTCTAACATCCAATGCTTGTCAGTTAAGATGAGAAACGTGTGAGCTTCGTGTACAATATAGTTCGTCTGAGCTGTAAAGTAACTGCCCTTACCTGAAATGAAGTCTTGCTTGTAGGAAGACTCAGTGCCTGGGATTTAACTCCATTTCTGAAGTGAAACACACAGCAGAGTTCTCATATATAGATCACACTCTGCTTTAGAGCAAGAAACACGCTCTTGCTTTCTAGAATCTCTAATACTGCAGGAAACATGAGTGTGCTTAGAATAAAAGAATGGTGTTTCCTATACATACGTACCATATCTAGTTCATCTCTGCTTGAAATTGATACAAAGCAAAGGTACTCTAACATCAAATGCTTCTAAATTAAGATGAGAAACGTGTGAGTTTCATGAACGATGTAGTTTGTTTGAGCTGAAAAGTGACTGCCCTTACCTGAAACGTAGTAGTATTTGTAGGAAGACACAGAGCCTGGGATTTAACTCCATTTCTGAAGGTAAACACAGAGCATATTACTCATCCATGGATCGCACTCTGCTTTAGAGCAAGAAGAACGCTCTTCCTTTCTAGAATCTGTAATCCAGCAGGAAACTTGAGTGTGCTCAGAACAAAAGAACGGTGTTTCCTACACATACGGACCATATCAAGTTCAACTCTGCTTCTGAAACTGAAACAAACCACAGGTCCTCTATCATCCAGTGCTTGTCAGTTAAGATGAGAAACGTGTGAGCTGCGTGAATGATGTATTTCGTTTGAGCTCTTAGTAACTGCCCTTAACTGAAATGATGTCTTACTTGTAGGAAGACTCAGAGCCTGGGATTTAACTCCATTTCTGAAGTGAAACACACAGCAGAGTTCTCATATATAGATCACACTCTGCTTTAGAGCAAGAAGCACGCTGTTGCTTTCTAGAGTCTCTAAGACAGAAGGAAACGTGAATGAGCTGAGAACAAATGAAAATAGTTTCCTACACATATGAGCCATATCTAGTTCAACTCTGATTCTAAAACTGAAACAAACCACAGTTCCTCTAAAAATCAATGCTTGTCAGTTAAGATGAGAAACGTGTGAGCTTCGTGATCGATGTAGTTCGTTTGAGCTGAAAAGTGACTGCCCTTACCTGAAACAAATAGTGCATGTAGGAAGACACAGAGCCTGGGATTTAACTCCATTTCTGAAGGGAAACACGCAGCATAGTTCTCATCCATGGATCGCACTCTGCTTTAGTGCAAGAAGCACTCTCTTGATTTCTAGAATCTCTAATAGAGCAGGAAACTTGAGTGTGCTCCGAACAAAAGAACAGTGTTTCCTACACATACGGACCATATCTAGTTCAACTCTGCTTCTGAAACTGAAACAAACCACAGGTCCTCTAACATCCAATGCTTGTCAGTTAAGATGAGAAACGTGTGAGGGCGTGAACGATGTAGTTCGTTTGAGCTGAAAAGTGACTGCCCTTACTTGAAACGAAGTCTTGCTTGTAGGAAGACACAGAGCCTGGGATTTAACTCCATTTCTGAAGGGAAACACACAGCATATTTCTCATCCATGGATCGCACTCTGCTTTAGAGCAAGAAGAACGCTCTTCCTTTCTAGAATCTCTAATCCAGCAGGAAACTTGAGTGTGCTCAGAACAAAAGAACGGTGTTTTCTACACATACGGACCATATCTAGTTCAACTCTACTTCTGAAACTGGAACAAACCACAGGTCCTCTATCATCCAGTGCTTGTCAGTTAAGATGAGAAACGTGTGAGCTTCGTGAACGATGTAGTTCGTTTGAGCTGAAAAATGACTGCCCTTACCTGAAATGAAGTAGTGCTTGTAGGAAGAGACAGAGCCTGGGATTTAACTCCATTTCTGAAGGGAAACACACAGCATAGTTCTCATCCTTGGATTGCAGTATGCTTTAGAGCAAGAAGAACACTCTTTCTTTCTAGAATCTTTAATACAATAGGAAACTTGAGTGTGCTCAGAACAAAAGAACGGTGTTTTATACACATACGGACCATATCTAGTTCAACTCTGCTTCTGAAACTGATACAAAGCACGGGTCCTCTAATATCCAGTGCTTGTCAGTTAAGATGAGAAACGTATGAGCTTCGTGAATGATGTAGTTCGTTTGAGCTGTTAGTAACTGCCCTTACCTGAAACAAAGTCTTGCTTGTAGGAAGATTCATAGCCTGGGATTTAACTCCATTTCTGAAGTGAAACACACAGCACAGATCTCATATATAGATAACACTCTGCTTTAGAGCAAGAAACAAGCTCTTGCTTTCTACAGTCTCTACGACAGCAGGAAACATGAGTGTGCTGAGAACAAATGAACGGTGTTTCCTACACATATAAGCCATATCTAGTTCAACTCTGATTCTAAAACTGAAACAAACCACAAGTCCTCTAAAATCCAATGCTTGTCAGTTAAGATGAGAAAGGTGTGAGCTTTGTGAACGATGTAGTTCATTTGAGCTGAAATGTGACTGCCCTTACCTGAAACAATTAGTGCATGTAGGAAGACACAGAGCCTGGGATTTAACTCCATTTCTGAAGGGAAACACACAGCATAGTTCTCATCCATGGATCACACTCTACTTTAGAGCAAGAAGCTCGCTCTTGCTTTCTAGAGTCTCTAATACAGCAGGAAACTTGAGTGTGCTCAGAACAAAAGAACGGTGTTTCCTACACATGCGGGTCATATCTAGTTCAACTCTGCTTCTGAAACTGAAACAAACCCCAGTTCCTCTATCATCCAATGCTTGTCAGTTAAGATGAGAAACGTGTGAGCTTCTTGAACGATGTAGTTCCTTTGAACTGAAAAGACACTGCCCTTACCTGAAACAAAGTAGAGCATGTAGGAAGACACAGAGCCTGGGATTTAACTCCACTTCTGAAGGGAAACACACAGCATAGTTCTCATCCATGGATCACACTCTACTTTAGAGCAAGAAGCACGCTCTTGCTTTCTAGAGTCTCTAATACAGTAGGAAAAGTGACTGTGCTCAGAAGAAAAGATCGGTGTTTCCTATACATACGGACCATATTTAGTTCATCTCTGCTTGAAATTGATACAAAGCAAAGGTACTCTAACATCAAATGCTTCTAAATTAAGATGAGAAACGTGTGAGTTTCATGAACGATGTAGTTTGTTTGAGCTGAAAAGTGACTGCCCTTACCTGAAACGTAGTAGTATTTGTAGGAAGACACAGAGCCTGGGATTTAACTCCATTTCTGAAGGTAAACACAGAGCATATTACTCATCCATGGATCGCACTCTGCTTTAGAGCAAGAAGAACGCTCTTCCTTTCTAGAATCTGTAATCCAGCAGGAAACTTGAGTGTGCTCAGAACAAAAGAACGGTGTTTCCTACACATACGGACCATATCAAGTTCAACTCTGCTTCTGAAACTGAAACAAACCACATTCCTCTATCATCCAATGCTTGTCAGTAAAGATGAGAAACGTGTGAGCTTCGTGAACGATGTAGTTCGTTTGAGCTGAAAAGTGACTGCCCTTACCTGAAAAGCAGTAGTGCTTGTAGGAAGACACAGAGCCTGGGATTTAACTCCATTTCTGAAGAGAAACACACAGCATAGTTCTCATCCATGGATCGCACTATGCTTTAGAGCAAGAACACTCTTGCTTTCTAGAATCTCCAATACAGCAGGAAACTTGAGTGTGCTCAGAACAAAAGAACGGTGTTTCCTACACATACAGACCATATCTTGTTCAACTCTGCTTCTGAAACTGAAACAAACCACAGGTCCTCTATCATCCAGTGCTTGTCAGTTAAGAGGAGAAACGTGTGAGCTTCGTGAACGATGTAGTTCGTTTGAGCTGAAAAGTGACTGCCCTTACCTGAAATGAAGTTGTGCTTGTAGGAAGACACAGAGCCTGGGATTTAACTCCATTTCTGAAGGGAAACACAAAGCATAGTTCTCATCCTTGGATTGCATTATGCTTTAGAGCAAGAACAACGCTCTTGCTTTCTAGAATCTCTAATAAAATAGGAATCTTGAGTGTGCTCAGAACAAAAGAACGGTGTTTCATACACATACAGACCATATCTAGTTCAACTCTGTTTCTGAAACTGATACAAAGCACGGGTCCTCTAATATCCACTGCTTGTCAGTTAAGATGAGAAACGTGTGAGCTTCGTGAATGATGTAGTTCGTAGGAGCTGTTAGTAACTGCCCTTACCTAAAAAGAAGTCTTGCTTATAGGAAGATTCAGAGCCTGGAATTTAACTCCATTTCTGAAGTGAAACACACAGCAGAGATCTCATATATAGATCACACTCTGCTTTAGAGCAAGAAACACGCTATTGCTTTCTACAGTCTCTAAGACAGCAGGAAACATGAGTGTGCTGAGAACAAATGAACGGTGTTTCCTACACATATGAGCCATATCTAGTTCAAATCTGATTCTAAAACTGAAACAAACCACAGGTCCTCTAAAATCCAATGCTTTTCAGTTAAGATGAGAAACGTGTGAGCTTCGTGAATGATGTAGTTCGTTTGAGCTGAAAAGTGACTGCCCTTACCTGAAACAAATTAGTGCATGTAGGAAGACACAGAGCCTGGGATTTAACTCCATTTCTGAAGGGAAACACACAGCATAGTTCTCATCCATGGATCACACTCTACTTTACAGCAATAAGCTCGCTCTTGCTTTCTAGAGTCTATAATACAGCAGGAAAATTGAGTGTGCTCAGAACAAAAGAACTGTGTTTCCTACACATACGGGCCATATCTAGTTCAACTCTGCTTCTGAAACTGAAACAAACCACAGGTCCTCTATCATCCAATGCTTGTCAGTTAAGATGAGAAAAGTGTGAGCTTCTTGAACGATGTAGTTCGTTTGAGCTGTTAGTAACTGCCCTTACCTGAAACGAAGTCTTTCTTGTAGGAAGACTCAGAGCCTGGGATTTAACTTCATTTCTGAAGGGAAACACACAGCATAGTTCGCATCCTTGGATTGCATTATGCTTTAGAGCAAGAACAACGCTCTTGCTTTCTAGAATATCTAATACAATAGGAAACATGAGTGTGCTCAGAACAAAAGAACGGTGTTTCATACACATACGGACCATATCTAGTTCAACTCTGTTTCTGAAACTGATACAAAGCACGGGTCCTCTAATATCTTGTGCTTGTCATTTAAGATGAGAAATGTGTGAGCTTCGTGAATGATGTAGTTCGTTTGAGCTGTTAGGAACTGCCCTTACCTGAAACGAAGTCTTGCTTGTAGGAAGATTCAGAGCCTGGGATTTAACTCCATTTCTGAAGTGAAACACACAGCAGAGATCTCATATATAGATCACACTCTGCTTTAGAGCAAGAAACAAGCTCTTGCTTTCTACATTCTCTAAGACAGCAGGAAACGTGAGTGTGCTGAGAACAAATGAACGGTGTTTCCTACACATATGAGCCATATCTAGTTCAACTCTGATTCTAAAACTGAAACAAAACACAGGTCCTCTAAAATTCAATGCTTTTCAGTTAAGATGAGAAACGTGTGAGCTTCGTGAAAGATGTAGTTCATTTGAGCTGAAAAGTTACTGCCCTTACCTGAAACAAAGTAGTGCATGTAGGAAGACACAGAGCCTGGGATTTAACTCCATTTCTGAATGGAAACACACAGCATAGTTCTCATCCATGGATCACAGTCTACTTTAGAGCAAGAAGCTCGCTCTTGCTTTCTAGAGTCTCTAATACAGCAGGAAAATTGAGTGTGCTCAGAACAAAAGAATCGTGTTTCCTACACATACAGACCATATCTAGTTCAACTCTGCTTCTGTAACTGAAACAAACCACAGGTCCTCTAACATCCAATGCTTGTCAGTTAAGATGAGAAACGTGTGAGCTTCGTGTACAATATAGTTCGTCTGAGCTGTAAAGTAACTGCCCTTACCTGAAATGAAGTCTTGCTTGTAGGAAGACTCAGTGCCTGGGATTTAACTCCATTTCTGAAGTGAAACACACAGCAGAGTTCTCATATATAGATCACACTCTGCTTTAGAGCAAGAAACACGCTCTTGCTTTCTAGAATCTCTAATACTGCAGGAAACATGAGTGTGCTTAGAATAAAAGAATGGTGTTTCCTATACATACGGACCATATCTAGTTCATCTCTGCTTGAAATTGATACAAAGCAAAGGTACTCTAACATCAAATGCTTCTAAATTAAGATGAGAAACGTGTGAGTTTCATGAACGATGTAGTTTGTTTGAGCTGAAAAGTGACTGCCCTTACCTGAAACGTAGTAGTATTTGTAGGAAGACACAGAGCCTGGGATTTAACTCCATTTCTGAAGGTAAACACAGAGCATATTACTCATCCATGGATCGCACTCTGCTTTAGAGCAAGAAGAACGCTCTTCCTTTCTAGAATCTGTAATCCAGCAGGAAACTTGAGTGTGCTCAGAACAAAAGAACGGTGTTTCCTACACATACGGACCATATCAAGTTCAACTCTGCTTCTGAAACTGAAACAAACCACAGGTCCTCTATCATCCAGTGCTTGTCAGTTAAGATGAGAAACGTGTGAGCTGCGTGAATGATGTATTTCGTTTGAGCTCTTAGTAACTGCCCTTAACTGAAATGATGTCTTACTTGTAGGAAGACTCAGAGCCTGGGATTTAACTCCATTTCTGAAGTGAAACACACAGCAGAGTTCTCATATATAGATCACACTCTGCTTTAGAGCAAGAAGCACGCTGTTGCTTTCTAGAGTCTCTAAGACAGAAGGAAACGTGAATGAGCTGAGAACAAATGAAAATAGTTTCCTACACATATGAGCCATATCTAGTTCAACTCTGATTCTAAAACTGAAACAAACCACAGTTCCTCTAAAAATCAATGCTTGTCAGTTAAGATGAGAAACGTGTGAGCTTCATGATCGATGTAGTTCGTTTGAGCTGAAAAGTGACTGCCCTTACCTGAAACAAATAGTGCATGTAGGAAGACACAGAGCCTGGGATTTAACTCCATTTCTGAAGGGAAACACGCAGCATAGTTCTCATCCATGGATCGCACTCTGCTTTAGTGCAAGAAGCACTCTCTTGATTTCTAGAATCTCTAATAGAGCAGGAAACTTGAGTGTGCTCCGAACAAAAGAACAGTGTTTCCTACACATACGGACCATATCTAGTTCAACTCTGCTTCTGAAACTGAAACAAACCACAGGTCCTCTAACATCCAATGCTTGTCAGTTAAGATGAGAAACGTGTGAGGGCGTGAACGATGTAGTTCGTTTGAGCTGAAAAGTGACTGCCCTTACTTGAAACGAAGTCTTGCTTGTAGGAAGACACAGAGCCTGGGATTTAACTCCATTTCTGAAGGGAAACACACAGCATATTTCTCATCCATCGATCGCACTCTGCTTTAGAGCAAGAAGAACGCTCTTCCTTTCTAGAATCTCTAATCCAGCAGGAAACTTGAGTGTGCTCAGAACAAAAGAACGGTGTTTTCTACACATACGGACCATATCTAGTTCAACTCTGCTTCTGAAACTGGAACAAACCACAGGTCCTCTATCATCCAGTGCTTGTCAGTTAAGATGAGAAACGTGTGAGCTTCGTGAACGATGTAGTTCGTTTGAGCTGAAAAATGACTGCCCTTACCTGAAATGAAGTAGTGCTTGTAGGAAGAGACAGAGCCTGGGATTTAACTCCATTTCTGAAGGGAAACACACAGCATAGTTCTCATCCTTGGATTGCAGTATGCTTTAGAGCAAGAAGAACACTCTTTCTTTCTAGAATCTTTAATACAATAGGAAACTTGAGTGTGCTCAGAACAAAAGAACGGTGTTTTATACACATACGGACCATATCTAGTTCAACTCTGCTTCTGAAACTGATACAAAGCACGGGTCCTCTAATATCCAGTGCTTGTCAGTTAAGATGAGAAACGTATGAGCTTCGTGAATGATGTAGTTCGTTTGAGCTCTTAGTAACTGCCCTTACCTGAAACAAAGTCTTGCTTGTAGGAAGATTCATAGCCTGGGATTTAACTCCATTTCTGAAGTGAAACACACAGCACAGATCTCATATATAGATAACACTCTGCTTTAGAGCAAGAAACACGCTCTTGCTTTCTACAGTCTCTACGACAGCAGGAAACATGAGTGTGCTGAGAACAAATGAACGGTGTTTCCTACACATATAAGCCATATCTAGTTCAACTCTGATTCTAAAACTGAAACAAACCACAAGTCCTCTAAAATCCAATGCTTGTCAGTTAAGATGAGAAAGGTGTGAGCTTTGTGAACGATGTAGTTCATTTGAGCTGAAATGTGACTGCCCTTACCTGAAACAATTAGTGCATGTAGGAAGACACAGAGCCTGGGATTTAACTCCATTTCTGAAGGGAAACACACAGCATAGTTCTCATCCATGGATCACACTCTACTTTAGAGCAAGAAGCTCGCTCTTGCTTTCTAGAGTCTCTAATACAGCAGGAAACTTGAGTGTGCTCAGAACAAAAGAACGGTGTTTCCTACACATGCGGGTCATATCTAGTTCAACTCTGCTTCTGAAACTGAAACAAACCCCAGTTCCTCTATCATCCAATGCTTGTCAGTTAAGATGAGAAACGTGTGAGCTTCTTGAACGATGTAGTTCCTTTGAACTGAAAAGACACTGCCCTTACCTGAAACAAAGTAGAGCATGTAGGAAGACACAGAGCCTGGGATTTAACTCCACTTCTGAAGGGAAACACACAGCATAGTTCTCATCCATGGATCACACTCTACTTTAGAGCAAGAAGCACGCTCTTGCTTTCTAGAGTCTCTAATACAGTAGGAAAAGTGACTGTGCTCAGAAGAAAAGATCGGTGTTTCCTATACATACGGACCATATCTAGTTCATCTCTGCTTGAAATTGATACAAAGCAAAGGTACTCTAACATCAAATGCTTCTAAATTAAGATGAGAAACGTGTGAGTTTCATGAACGATGTAGTTTGTTTGAGCTGAAAAGTGACTGCCCTTACCTGAAACGTAGTAGTATTTGTAGGAAGACACAGAGCCTGGGATTTAACTCCATTTCTGAAGGGAAACACACAGCATAGTTCTCATCCTTGGATTGCATTATGCTTTAGAGCAAGAACAACGCTCTTGCTTTCTAGAATATCTAATACAATAGGAAACATGAGTGTGCTCAGAACAAAAGAACGGTGTTTCATACACATACGGACCATATCTAGTTCAACTCTGTTTCTGAAACTGATACAAAGCACGGGTCCTCTAATATCTTGTGCTTGTCATTTAAGATGAGAAATGTGTGAGCTTCGTGAATGATGTAGTTCGTTTGAGCTGTTAGTAACTGCCCTTACCTGAAACAAAGTCTTGCTTGTAGGAAGATTCAGAGCCTGGGATTTAACTCCATTTCTGAAGTGAAACACACAGCAGAGATCTCATATATAGAACACACTCTGCTTTAGAGCAAGAAACAAGCTCTTGCTTTCTACATTCTCTAAGACAGCAGGAAACGTGAGTGTGCTGAGAAAAAATGAACGGTGTTTCCTACACATATGAGCCATATCTAGTTCAACTCTGATTCTAAAACTGAAACAAAACACAGGTCCTCTAAAATTCAATGCTTTTCAGTTAAGATGAGAAACGTGTGAGCTTCGTGAAAGATGTAGTTCATTTGAGCTGAAAAGTTACTGCCCTTACCAGAAACAAAGTAGTGCATGTAGGAAGACACAGAGCCTGGGATTTAACTCCATTTCTGAATGGAAACACACAGCATAGTTCTCATCCATGGATAACAGTCTACTTTAGAGCAAGAAGCTCGCTCTTGCTTTCTAGAGTCTCTAATAAAGCAGGAAAATTGAGTGTGCTCAGAACAAAAGAATCGTGTTTCCTACACATACGGACCATATCTAGTTCAACTCTGCTTCTGAAACTGAAACAAACCACAGGTCCTCTAACATCCAATGCTTGTCAGTTAAGATGAGAAACGTGTGAGCTTCGTGTACAATATAGTTCCTCTGAGCTGTAAAGTAACTGCCCTTACCTGAAACGAAGTCTTGCTTGTAGGAAGACTCAGTGCCTGGGATTTAACTCCATTTCTGAAGTGAAACACACAACAGAGTTCTCATCCATTGATCACACTCTGCTTTAGAGCAAGAAGCACGCTCTAGCTTTCCAGTGTCTCTAAGACAGCAGGAAAATTGAGTGTGCTGAGAACAAATGAATGGTGTTACCTACATATACGGATCATACCTAGTCCAGGTCTGCTTCGGAAACTGATACAAAGCACTGGTCCTCTAACATCCAGTGCTTCCCAGTTAAGATGAGAAACGTGTGAGCTTCGTGAACGAAGTAGTTCGTTTGAGCTGAAAAGTGACTGCCCTTACCTGAAACGAAGTAGTGCTTGTAGGAAGACACAGAGCCTGGGATTTAACTCAATTTCTGATGGGAAACACACAGCATAGTTCTCATCCATGGATCGCACTATGCTTTAGAGCAAGAACGCTCTTGTTTTCTAGAATCTCCAATACAGCAGGAAACTTGAGTGTGCTCAGAACAAAAGAACAGTGTTTCCTACACATACGGACCATATCCAGTTCAACTCTGTTTCTGAAACTGATACAAAGCACGGATCCTCTAACATCCAGTGCTTGTCAGTTAAGAGGAGAAACGTGTGAGCTTCGTGAAGGATGTAGTTCTTTTGAGCTGTTAGTAACTGCCCTTACCTGAAACGAAGTCTTGCTTGTAGGAAGACTCAGAGCCTGGGATTTAACTCCATTTCTCAATTGAAACACACAGCAGAATTCTCATATATAGATACACTCTACTTTAGCGCCAGAAACATGCTCTCGCTTTCTAGAATATCTAATACAGCAGGAAACATGAGTGTGCTGAGAACAAAACAATGGTGTTTCCTAATCATACAGACCATATTTAGTTCAACTCTCCTTCTGAAACTGATACAACGCATGGGTCCTCTAACATCCAGTGCTTGTCATTTAAAATGAGAAACGTGTGACCTTTGTGAACGTTGTAGGTCGTGTGACCTGGAAAGTGACGGCCCTTACCTGAAACGAAGTAGTGCTTGTAGGCAGACACAGAGCCTGGGATTTAACTCCATTTCTGAAGGGAAACACACAGCATAGTTCTCATCCATGGATCGCACTACGCTTTAGAGCAAGAAGAGTGCTCTTGCTTTCTAGAATCTCTAATACAATAGGAAACTTGACTGTGCTCAGAACAAAAGAACGGTGTTTCATACACATACGGACCATATCTAGTTCAACTCTGCTTCTGAAACTGATACAAAGCACGGGTCCTCTAATATCCAGTGCTTGTCAGTTAAGATGAGAAACGTGTGAGCTTCGTGAATGATGTAGTTCGTTTGAGCTGTTAGTAACTGCCCTTACCTGAAATGAAGTCTTACTTGTAGGAAGATTCAGAGCCTGGGATTTAACTCCATTTCTGAAGTGAAACACACAGCAGAGATCTCATATATAGATCACACTCTGCTTTAGTGCAAGAAACACGCTCTTGCTTTCTACATTCTCTAAGACAGCAGGAAACATGAGTGTGCTGAGAACAAATGAACGGTGTTTCCTAATCATATGAGTCATATCTAGTTCAACTCTGATTCTAATACTTAAACAAACCCCAGGCCCTCTATCATCCAATGCTTGTCAGTTAAGATGAGAAACGTGTGAGCTTCTTGAACGATGTAGTTCGTTTGAGCTGTTAGTAACTGCCCTTACCTGAAACGAAATCTTGCTTGTAGGGAGACTCAGAGCCTGGGATTTAACTCCATTTCTGAAGTGAAACACACAGCAGAGATCTCATATATAGATCACACTCTGCTTTAGAGCAAGAAACAAGCTCTTGCTTTCTACATTCTCTAAGACAGCAGGAAACTTGAGTGTGCTCAGAACAAAAGAACGGTGTTTCCTACACATACGGACCATATCAAGTTCAACTCTGCTTCTGAAACTGAAACAAACCACAGGTCCTCTATCATCCAGTGCTTGTCAGTTAAGATGAGAAACGTGTGAGCTGCGTGAATGATGTATTTCGTTTGAGCTCTTAGTAACTGCCCTTAACTGAAATGATGTCTTACTTGTAGGAAGACTCAGAGCCTGGGATTTAACTCCATTTCTGAAGTGAAACACACAGCAGAGTTCTCATATATAGATCACACTCTGCTTTAGAGCAAGAAGCACGCTGTTGCTTTCTAGAGTCTCTAAGACAGAAGGAAACGTGAATGAGCTGAGAACAAATGAAAATAGTTTCCTACACATATGAGCCATATCTAGTTCAACTCTGATTCTAAAACTGAAACAAACCACAGTTCCTCTAAAAATCAATGCTTGTCAGTTAAGATGAGAAACGTGTGAGCTTCGTGATCGATGTAGTTCGTTTGAGCTGAAAAGTGACTGCCCTTACCTGAAACAAATAGTGCATGTAGGAAGACACAGAGCCTGGGATTTAACTCCATTTCTGAAGGGAAACACGCAGCATAGTTCTCATCCATGGATCGCACTCTGCTTTAGTGCAAGAAGCACTCTCTTGATTTCTAGAATCTCTAATAGAGCAGGAAACTTGAGTGTGCTCCGAACAAAAGAACAGTGTTTCCTACACATACGGACCATATCTAGTTCAACTCTGCTTCTGAAACTGAAACAAACCACAGGTCCTCTAACATCCAATGCTTGTCAGTTAAGATGAGAAACGTGTGAGGGCGTGAACGATGTAGTTCGTTTGAGCTGAAAAGTGACTGCCCTTACTTGAAACGAAGTCTTGCTTGTAGGAAGACACAGAGCCTGGGATTTAACTCCATTTCTGAAGGGAAACACACAGCATATTTCTCATCCATGGATCGCACTCTGCTTTAGAGCAAGAAGAACGCTCTTCCTTTCTAGAATCTCTAATCCAGCAGGAAACTTGAGTGTGCTCAGAACAAAAGAACGGTGTTTTCTACACATACGGACCATATCTAGTTCAACTCTGCTTCTGAAACTGGAACAAACCACAGGTCCTCTATCATCCAGTGCTTGTCAGTTAAGATGAGAAACGTGTTAGCTTCGTGAACGATGTAGTTCGTTTGAGCTGAAAAATGACTGCCCTTACCTGAAATGAAGTAGTGCTTGTAGGAAGAGACAGAGCCTGGGATTTAACTCCATTTCTGAAGGGAAACACACAGCATAGTTCTCATCCTTGGATTGCAGTATGCTTTAGAGCAAGAAGAACACTCTTTCTTTCTAGAATCTTTAATACAATAGGAAACTTGAGTGTGCTCAGAACAAAAGAACGGTGTTTTATACACATACGGACCATATCTAGTTCAACTCTGCTTCTGAAACTGATACAAAGCACGGGTCCTCTAATATCCAGTGCTTGTCAGTTAAGATGAGAAACGTATGAGCTTCGTGAATGATGTAGTTCGTTTGAGCTGTTAGTAACTGCCCTTACCTGAAACAAAGTCTTGCTTGTAGGAAGATTCATAGCCTGGGATTTAACTCCATTTCTGAAGTGAAACACACAGCACAGATCTCATATATAGATAACACTCTGCTTTAGAGCAAGAAACACGCTCTTGCTTTCTACAGTCTCTACGACAGCAGGAAACATGAGTGTGCTGAGAACAAATGAACGGTGTTTCCTACACATATAAGCCATATCTAGTTCAACTCTGATTCTAAAACTGAAACAAACCACAAGTCCTCTAAAATCCAATGCTTGTCAGTTAAGATGAGAAAGGTGTGAGCTTTGTGAACGATGTAGTTCATTTGAGCTGAAATGTGACTGCCCTTACCTGAAACAATTAGTGCATGTAGGAAGACACAGAGCCTGGGATTTAACTCCATTTCTGAAGGGAAACACACAGCATAGTTCTCATCCATGGATCACACTCTACTTTAGAGCAAGAAGCTCGCTCTTGCTTTCTAGAGTCTCTAATACAGCAGGAAACTTGAGTGTGCTCAGAACAAAAGAACGGTGTTTCCTACACATGCGGGTCATATCTAGTTCAACTCTGCTTCTGAAACTGAAACAAACCCCAGTTCCTCTATCATCCAAGGCTTGTCAGTTAAGATGAGAAACGTGTGAGCTTCTTGAACGATGTAGTTCCTTTGAACTGAAAAGACACTGCCCTTACCTGAAACAAAGTAGAGCATGTAGGAAGACACAGAGCCTGGGATTTAACTCCACTTCTGAAGGGAAACACACAGCATAGTTCTCATCCATGGATCACACTCTACTTTAGAGCAAGAAGCACGCTCTTGCTTTCTAGAGTCTCTAATACAGTAGGAAAAGTGACTGTGCTCAGAAGAAAAGATCGGTGTTTCCTATACATACGGACCATATCTAGTTCATCTCTGCTTGAAATTGATACAAAGCAAAGGTACTCTAACATCAAATGCTTCTAAATTAAGATGAGAAACGTGTGAGTTTCATGAACGATGTAGTTTGTTTGAGCTGAAAAGTGACTGCCCTTACCTGAAACGTAGTAGTATTTGTAGGAAGACACAGAGCCTGGGATTTAACTCCATTTCTGAAGGGAAACACACAGCATAGTTCTCATCCTTGGATTGCATTATGCTTTAGAGCAAGAACAACGCTCTTGCTTTCTAGAATATCTAATACAATAGGAAACATGAGTGTGCTCAGAACAAAAGAACGGTGTTTCATACACATACGGACCATATCTAGTTCAACTCTGTTTCTGAAACTGATACAAAGCACGGGTCCTCTAATATCTTGTGCTTGTCATTTAAGATGAGAAATGTGTGAGCTTCGTGAATGATGTAGTTCGTTTGAGCTGTTAGTAACTGCCCTTACCTGAAACGAAGTCTTGCTTGTAGGAAGATTCAGAGCCTGGGATTTAACTCCATTTCTGAAGTGAAACACACAGCAGAGATCTCATATATAGAACACACTCTGCTTTAGAGCAAGAAACAAGCTCTTGCTTTCTACATTCTCTAAGACAGCAGGAAACGTGAGTGTGCTGAGAAAAAATGAACGGTGTTTCCTACACATATGAGCCATATCTAGTTCAACTCTGATTCTAAAACTGAAACAAAACACAGGTCCTCTAAAATTCAATGCTTTTCAGTTAAGATGAGAAACGTGTGAGCTTCGTGAAAGATGTAGTTCATTTGAGCTGAAAAGTTACTGCCCTTACCAGAAACAAAGTAGTGCATGTAGGAAGACACAGAGCCTGGGATTTAACTCCATTTCTGAATGGAAACACACAGCATAGTTCTCATCCATGGATAACAGTCTACTTTAGAGCAAGAAGCTCGCTCTTGCTTTCTAGAGTCTCTAATACAGCAGGAAAATTGAGTGTGCTCAGAACAAAAGAATCGTGTTTCCTACACATACGGACCATATCTAGTTCAACTCTGCTTCTGAAACTGAAACAAACCACAGGTCCTCTAACATCCAATGCTTGTCAGTTAAGATGAGAAACGTGTGAGCTTCGTGTACAATATAGTTCCTCTGAGCTGTAAAGTAACTGCCCTTACCTGAAACGAAGTCTTGCTTGTAGGAAGACTCAGTGCCTGGGATTTAACTCCATTTCTGAAGTGAAACACACAACAGAGTTCTCATCCATTGATCACACTCTGCTTTAGAGCAAGAAGCACGCTCTAGCTTTCCAGTGTCTCTAAGACAGCAGGAAAATTGAGTGTGCTGAGAACAAATGAATGGTGTTACCTACATATACGGATCATACCTAGTCCAGGTCTGCTTCGGAAACTGATACAAAGCACTGGTCCTCTAACATCCAGTGCTTCCCAGTTAAGATGAGAAACGTGTGAGCTTCGTGAACGATGTAGTTCTTTTGAGCTGAAAAGTGACTGCCCTTACCTGAAACGAAGTAGTGCTTGTAGGAAGACACAGAGCCTGGGATTTAACTCAATTTCTGATGGGAAACACACAGCATAGTTCTCATCCATGGATCGCACTATGCTTTAGAGCAAGAACGCTCTTGTTTTCTAGAATCTCCAATACAGCAGGAAACTTGAGTGTGCTCAGAACAAAAGAACAGTGTTTCCTACACATACGGACCATATCCAGTTCAACTCTGTTTCTGAAACTGATACAAAGCACGGATCCTCTAACATCCAGTGCTTGTCAGTTAAGAGGAGAAACGTGTGAGCTTCGTGAAGGATGTAGTTCTTTTGAGCTGTTAGTAACTGCCCTTACCTGAAACGAAGTCTTGCTTGTAGGAAGACTCAGAGCCTGGGATTTAACTCCATTTCTCAATTGAAACACACAGCAGAATTCTCATATATAGATACACTCTACTTTAGCGCCAGAAACATGCTCTTGCTTTCTAGAATATCTAATACAGCAGGAAACATGAGTGTGCTGAGAACAAAACAATGGTGTTTCCTAATCATACAGACCATATTTAGTTCAACTCTCCTTCTGAAACTGATACAACGCATGGGTCCTCTAACATCCAGTGCTTGTCATTTAAAATGAGAAACGTGTGACCTTTGTGAACGTTGTAGGTCGTGTGACCTGGAAAGTGACGGCCCTTACCTGAAACGAAGTAGTGCTTGTAGGCAGACACAGAGCCTGGGATTTAACTCCATTTCTGAAGGGAAACACACAGCATAGTTCTCATCCATGGATCGCACTACGCTTTAGAGCAAGAAGAGTGCTCTTGCTTTCTAGAATCTCTAATACAATAGGAAACTTGACTGTGCTCAGAACAAAAGAACGGTGTTTCATACACATACGGACCATATCTAGTTCAACTCTGCTTCTGAAACTGATACAAAGCACGGGTCCTCTAATATCCAGTGCTTGTCAGTTAAGATGAGAAACGTGTGAGCTTCGTGAATGATGTAGTTCGTTTGAGCTGTTAGTAACTGCCCTTACCTGAAATGAAGTCTTACTTGTAGGAAGATTCAGAGCCTGGGATTTAACTCCATTTCTGAAGTGAAACACACAGCAGAGATCTCATATATAGATCACACTCTGCTTTAGTGCAAGAAACACGCTCTTGCTTTCTACATTCTCTAAGACAGCAGGAAACATGAGTGTGCTGAGAACAAATGAACGGTGTTTCCTAATCATATGAGTCATATCTAGTTCAACTCTGATTCTAATACTTAAACAAACCCCAGGCCCTCTATCATCCAATGCTTGTCAGTTAAGATGAGAAACGTGTGAGCTTCTTGAACGATGTAGTTCGTTTGAGCTGTTAGTAACTGCCCTTACCTGAAACGAAATCTTGCTTGTAGGGAGACTCAGAGCCTGGGATTTAACTCCATTTCTGAAGTGAAACACACAGCAGAGATCTCATATATAGATCACACTCTGCTTTAGAGCAAGAAACAAGCTCTTGCTTTCTACATTCTCTAAGACAGCAGGAAACGTGAGTGTGCTGAGAACAAATGAACGGTGTTTCCTACACATATGAGCCATATCTAGTTCAACTCTGATTCTAAAACTGAAACAAAACACAGGTCCTCTAAAATTCAATGCTTTTCAGTTAAGATGAGAAACGTGTGAGCTTCGTGAAAGATGTAGTTCATTTGAGCTGAAAAGTTACTGCCCTTACCTGAAACAAAGTAGTGCATGTAGGAAGACACAGAGCCTGGGATTTAACTCCATTTCTGAATGGAAACACACAGCATAGTTCTCATCCATGGATCACAGTCTACTTTAGAGCAAGAAGCTCGCTCTTGCTTTCTAGAGTCTCTAATACAGCAGGAAAATTGAGTGTGCTCAGAACAAAAGAATCGTGTTTCCTACACATACAGACCATATCTAGTTCAACTCTGCTTCTGAAACTGAAACAAACCACAGGTCCTCTAACATCCAATGCTTGTCAGTTAAGATGAGAAACGTGTGAGCTTCGTGTACAATATAGTTCGTCTGAGCTGTAAAGTAACTGCCCTTACCTGAAATGAAGTCTTGCTTGTAGGAAGACTCAGTGCCTGGGATTTAACTCCATTTCTGAAGTGAAACACACAGCAGAGTTCTCATATATAGATCACACTCTGCTTTAGAGCAAGAAACACGCTCTTGCTTTCTAGAATCTCTAATACTGCAGGAAACATGAGTGTGCTTAGAATAAAAGAATGGTGTTTCCTATACATACGTACCATATCTAGTTCATCTCTGCTTGAAATTGATACAAAGCAAAGGTACTCTAACATCAAATGCTTCTAAATTAAGATGAGAAACGTGTGAGTTTCATGAACGATGTAGTTTGTTTGAGCTGAAAAGTGACTGCCCTTACCTGAAACGTAGTAGTATTTGTAGGAAGACACAGAGCCTGGGATTTAACTCCATTTCTGAAGGTAAACACAGAGCATATTACTCATCCATGGATCGCACTCTGCTTTAGAGCAAGAAGAACGCTCTTCCTTTCTAGAATCTGTAATCCAGCAGGAAACTTGAGTGTGCTCAGAACAAAAGAACGGTGTTTCCTACACATACGGACCATATCAAGTTCAACTCTGCTTCTGAAACTGAAACAAACCACAGGTCCTCTATCATCCAGTGCTTGTCAGTTAAGATGAGAAACGTGTGAGCTGCGTGAATGATGTATTTCGTTTGAGCTCTTAGTAACTGCCCTTAACTGAAATGATGTCTTACTTGTAGGAAGACTCAGAGCCTGGGATTTAACTCCATTTCTGAAGTGAAACACACAGCAGAGTTCTCATATATAGATCACACTCTGCTTTAGAGCAAGAAGCACGCTGTTGCTTTCTAGAGTCTCTAAGACAGAAGGAAACGTGAATGAGCTGAGAACAAATGAAAATAGTTTCCTACACATATGAGCCATATCTAGTTCAACTCTGATTCTAAAACTGAAACAAACCACAGTTCCTCTAAAAATCAATGCTTGTCAGTTAAGATGAGAAACGTGTGAGCTTCGTGATCGATGTAGTTCGTTTGAGCTGAAAAGTGACTGCCCTTACCTGAAACAAATAGTGCATGTAGGAAGACACAGAGCCTGGGATTTAACTCCATTTCTGAAGGGAAACACGCAGCATAGTTCTCATCCATGGATCGCACTCTGCTTTAGTGCAAGAAGCACTCTCTTGATTTCTAGAATCTGTAATAGAGCAGGAAACTTGAGTGTGCTCCGAACAAAAGAACAGTGTTTCCTACACATACGGACCATATCTAGTTCAACTCTGCTTCTGAAACTGAAACAAACCACAGGTCCTCTAACATCCAATGCTTGTCAGTTAAGATGAGAAACGTGTGAGGGCGTGAACGATGTAGTTCGTTTGAGCTGAAAAGTGACTGCCCTTACTTGAAACGAAGTCTTGCTTGTAGGAAGACACAGAGCCTGGGATTTAACTCCATTTCTGAAGGGAAACACACAGCATATTTCTCATCCATGGATCGCACTCTGCTTTAGAGCAAGAAGAACGCTCTTCCTTTCTAGAATCTCTAATCCAGCAGGAAACTTGAGTGTGCTCAGAACAAAAGAACGGTGTTTTCTACACATACGGACCATATCTAGTTCAACTCTGCTTCTGAAACTGGAACAAACCACAGGTCCTCTATCATCCAGTGCTTGTCAGTTAAGATGAGAAACGTGTGAGCTTCGTGAACGATGTAGTTCGTTTGAGCTGAAAAATGACTGCCCTTACCTGAAATGAAGTAGTGCCTGTAGGAAGAGACAGAGCCTGGGATTTAACTCCATTTCTGAAGGGAAACACACAGCATAGTTCTCATCCTTGGATTGCAGTATGCTTTAGAGCAAGAAGAACACTCTTTCTTTCTAGAATCTTTAATACAATAGGAAACTTGAGTGTGCTCAGAACAAAAGAACGGTGTTTTATACACATACGGACCATATCTAGTTCAACTCTGCTTCTGAAACTGATACAAAGCACGGGTCCTCTAATATCCAGTGCTTGTCAGTTAAGATGAGAAACGTATGAGCTTCGTGAATGATGTAGTTCGTTTGAGCTGTTAGTAACTGCCCTTACCTGAAACAAAGTCTTGCTTGTAGGAAGATTCATAGCCTGGGATTTAACTCCATTTCTGAAGTGAAACACACAGCACAGATCTCATATATAGATAACACTCTGCTTTAGAGCAAGAAACACGCTCTTGCTTTCTACAGTCTCTACGACAGCAGGAAACATGAGTGTGCTGAGAACAAATGAACGGTGTTTCCTACACATATAAGCCATATCTAGTTCAACTCTGATTCTAAAACTGAAACAAACCACAAGTCCTCTAAAATCCAATGCTTGTCAGTTAAGATGAGAAAGGTGTGAGCTTTGTGAACGATGTAGTTCATTTGAGCTGAAATGTGACTGCCCTTACCTGAAACAATTAGTGCATGTAGGAAGACACAGAGCCTGGGATTTAACTCCATTTCTGAAGGGAAACACACAGCATAGTTCTCATCCATGGATCACACTCTACTTTAGAGCAAGAAGCTCGCTCTTGCTTTCTAGAGTCTCTAATACAGCAGGAAACTTGAGTGTGCTCAGAACAAAAGAACGGTGTTTCCTACACATGCGGGTCATATCTAGTTCAACTCTGCTTCTGAAACTGAAACAAACCCCAGTTCCTCTATCATCCAATGCTTGTCAGTTAAGATGAGAAACGTGTGAGCTTCTTGAACGATGTAGTTCCTTTGAACTGAAAAGACACTGCCCTTACCTGAAACAAAGTAGAGCATGTAGGAAGACACAGAGCCTGGGATTTAACTCCACTTCTGAAGGGAAACACACAGCATAGTTCTCATCCATGGATCACACTCTACTTTAGAGCAAGAAGCACGCTCTTGCTTTCTAGAGTCTCTAATACAGTAGGAAAAATGACTGTGCTCAGAAGAAAAGATCGGTGTTTCCTATACATACGGACCATATCTAGTTCATCTCTGCTTGAAATTGATACAAAGCAAAGGTACTCTAACATCAAATGCTTCTAAATTAAGATGAGAAACTTGTGAGTTTCATGAACGATGTAGTTTGTTTGAGCTGAAAAGTGACTGCCCTTACCTGAAACGTAGTAGTATTTGTAGGAAGACACAGAGCCTGGGATTTAACTCCATTTCTGAAGGGAAACACACAGCATAGTTCTCATCCTTGGATTGCATTATGCTTTAGAGCAAGAACAACGCTCTTGCTTTCTAGAATATCTAATACAATAGGAAACATGAGTGTGCTCAGAACAAAAGAACGGTGTTTCCTACACATACGGACCATATCTAGTTCAACTCTGTTTCTGAAACTGATACAAAGCACGGGTCCTCTAATATCTTGTGCTTGTCATTTAAGATGAGAAATGTGTGAGCTTCGTGAATGATGTAGTTCGTTTGAGCTGTTAGTAACTGCCCTTACCTGAAACGAAGTCTTGCTTGTAGGAAGATTCAGAGCCTGGGATTTAACTCCATTTCTGAAGTGAAACACACAGCAGAGATCTCATATATAGAACACACTCTGCTTTAGAGCAAGAAACAAGCTCTTGCTTTCCACATTCTCTAAGACAGCAGGAAACGTGAGTGTGCTGAGGAAAAATGAACGGTGTTTCCTACACATATGAGCCATATCTAGTTCAACTCTGATTCTAAAACTGAAACAAAACACAGGTCCTCTAAAATTCAATGCTTTTCAGTTAAGATGAGAAACGTGTGAGCTTCGTGAAAGATGTAGTTCATTTGAGCTGAAAAGTTACTGCCCTTACCAGAAAGAAAGTAGTGCATGTAGGAAGACACAGAGCCTGGGATTTAACTCCATTTCTGAATGGAAACACACAGCATAGTTCTCATCCATGGATAACAGTCTACTTTAGAGCAAGAAGCTCGCTCTTGCTTTCTAGAGTCTCTAATACAGCAGGAAAATTGAGTGTGCTCAGAACAAAAGAATCGTGTTTCCTACACATACGGACCATATCTAGTTCAACTCTGCTTCTGAAACTGAAACAAACCACAGGTCCTCTAACATCCAATGCTTGTCAGTTAAGATGAGAAACGTGTGAGCTTCGTAAATGTAATTCGTTTGAGCTGAAAAGTGACTGCCCTCACCTTAAACGAAGTCTTGCTTATAGGAAGACACAGAGCATGGGGTTTTACTCCATTTTTGAAGGGAAACACACAACACAGTTCTCATCCATGGATCACCCTCTGCTTTAGAACAAGTAGCACGATCTTGCTTTCTAGATTCTCTAATACAGCAAGAAACTTGAGTGTGCTCAGAACAAAAGAACGGGGTTTCTTACACATATGGGCCATATCTAGTTCAACTCTGCTTCTGAAACTGAAACAAAACACAGGTCTTCAACCATCCAATGCTTGTCAGTTAAGATGAGAAACGTGTGAGCTTTATGAACAATGTAGTTCGTTTGAGCTTAAAAGTGACTGCCCTTACCTGAAAGGAAGTCTTACTTGTAGGAAGACTCAGAACCTGGGATTTAACTCCATTTCTGAGATGAAACACACAACAGAGTTCTCATATATAGTTCACACTCTGATTTAGAGCAAGAAGCACACTCTTTCTTTCTAGAGTCTCTAAGACAGCAGGAAACAATCGTGTGCTGAGAACAAAAGAACGGTTTTCCCTACACAAACGGACCATATCTAGTACAAATCTGCCTCTCAAACTGATACAAATCACAGGTCCTCTAACATCCAATGCTTGTCATTTAAGATGAGAAACGTGTGACCTTCGTGAACGATGTAGTTCTTTTCAACTGAAAAGTGACTGCCCTTACCTGAAATGAAGTAGTGCTTGAAGGAAGACACAGAGCCTGGGATTTAACTCCATTTCTGAAGGAAACACACAGCAGAGTTCTCATCCATGGATCACACTCTACTTTAGAACAAGAAGCACACACTTGCTTTCTAGATTCTCTAATACAGCAGGAAACTTCAGTGTGCTCAGAACAAATGAACGGTGTTTCCTACACATACGGACCATATCTAGTCCAACTCTGCTGCTGAAACTGATACAAAGCACTCGTCCTCTAACATCCAATGCTTGTCAGTTAAGATGAGAAACGTGTGAGCTTCGTGAACAATGTAGTTCGTTTGAGCTGAAAAGTGACTGCCCTTACTTGAAACGAAGTCTTGTTTGTAGGAAGACACAGAGCCTGGAATTTAACTCCATTTCTGAAGGGAAACACACAACACTGTTCTCATCCATGGATCACACTCTGCTTTAGAACAAGAAGCATGCTCTTGCTTTCTGGAGTCTATAATAGAGGAGGACACCTGAGTGTGCTCAGAACAAAAGAACGGTGTTTCCTACACATACAGGCCATATCTAGTCCAAGTCTCCTTCTGAAACTTATACAAAGCACTGGTCCTCTAACATCCAATGCTTGTCATTTAAGATGAGAAACGTGTGACCTTCGTGAATGATGTAGATCGTTTGAGCTGTAAAGTAAGTGCCCGTAACTGAAACGAAGTCTTGCTTGTAGGAAGACTCAGAGCCTGGGATTTAACTCCATTTATGAAGTGAAACACACAGCAGAGTTCTCATATATAGATCACACTCTGCTTTAGAGCAAGAAGCACGCTCTTGCTTTCTAGACTCTCTAATACAGCAGGAAACTTGAGTGTGCTCAGAACAAAAGAAAGGTGTTTCCTAAATATATGGGCCATATCTAGTTCAACTCTGCTTCTGAAACTGAAACAAACCACAGGTCCTTTAACATCCAATGCTTGTCAGTTAAGATGACAAACGTGTGAGCTTCATGAACACTGTAGTTCGTTTTGAGAAGTAAAGTAACTGCGCTTACTTGAATCGAAGTCTTCCTTGTAGGAAGACTCAGAGCATGGGATTTAACTCCATTTCTGAAGTGAAACACACAACAGAGTTCTCATCCATTGATCACACTCTGCTTTAGAGCAAGAAGCACGCTCTTGCTTTCTAGACTCTCTAATACAGCAGGAAACTTGAGTGTGCTCAGAACAAAAGAAAGGTGTTTCCTAAATATATGGGCCATATCTAGTTCAACTCTGCTTCTGAAACTGAAACAAACCACAGGTCCTTTAACATCCAATGCTTGTCAGTTAAGATGACAAACATGTGAGCTTCGTGAACAATGTAGTTCGTTTTGAGAAGTAAAGTAACTGCGCTTACTTGAATCGAAGTCTTCCTTGTAGGAAGACTCAGAGCATGGGATTTAACTCTATTTCTGAAGTGAAACACACCACAGAGTTCTCATCCATTGATCACACTCTGCTTTAGAGCAATAGCACGCTCCTGCTTTCTAGAGTTTCTAAGACAGCAGGAAACTTGAGTGTGCTCAGAACAAAAGAAAGGTGTTTCCTAAATATATGGGCCATATCTAGTTCAACTCTGCTTCTGAAACTGAAACAAACCACAGGTCCTTTAACATCCAATGCTTGTCAGTTAAGATGACAAACATGTGAGCTTCGTGAACAATGTAGTTCGTTTTGAGAAGTAAAGTAACTGCGCTTACTTGAATCGAAGTCTTCCTTGTAGGAAGACTCAGAGCATGGGATTTAACTCTATTTCTGAAGTGAAACACACCACAGAGTTCTCATCCATTGATCACACTCTGCTTTAGAGCAATAGCACGCTCCTGCTTTCTAGAGTTTCTAAGACAACAGGAAACGTGAGTGTGCTGAGAAGAGAAGAACGGTGTTTCCTATACATACGGACCATATCTTGTTCAACTCTGCTTGAAATTGATACAAAGCAAAGGTCCTCTAATATCCAATGCCTCTCAGTTAAGATGAGAAACGTGTGAGCTTCTTGAACGATGTAGTTCGTTTGAGCTCTAAATTAACTGCCCTTACT
Source organism: Onychomys leucogaster (assembly GCA_949786385.1). Lineage (NCBI taxonomy): Eukaryota > Metazoa > Chordata > Mammalia > Rodentia > Cricetidae > Onychomys > Onychomys leucogaster. The sequence continues at coordinate 53,308 of CATKUP010000681.1, forward strand.
TGAATCGAAGTCCTCCTTGTAGGAAGACTCAGAGCCTGGGATTTATCGCCATTTCTGAAGTGAAACACACAGCAGAGTTCTCATCCATTGTTGCACTCTGCTTTCGATCAAATTGCACGCTCTTGCTTTCTAGAGCCTCTAAGACAGCAGGAAACTTGAGTGTGCTCAGAACAAAAGAACAGTGTTTCCTCAACATATGGGCCATATCTAGTTCAACTCTACTTCTGAAACTGAAAGAAACCACAGGTCCTCAAACATCCAACGCTTGTCAGTTAAGATGAGAAACGTGTGAGCTTCGTGAACAATGTAGTTCGTTTGAGCTTTAAAGTAACTGCCCTTACTTGAATCGAAGTCCTCCTTGTAGGAAGACTCAGAGCCTGGGATTTAACTCCATTTCTGAAGTGAAACACACAGCAGAGTTCTCATCCATTTTTCAACTCTGCTTTCGATCAAGAAGCACGCTCTTGCTCTCTAGAGTCTCTAAGAGAGGAGGAAACATGAATGTGCTGAGAACAAAAGAACGGTGTTCCCTGCACATACGGACCATATCTAGTCCAACTCTGCTTCTGAAACTGATACAAAGCACTGGTCCTCTAACATCCAATGCTTGTCATTTAAGATGAGAAAGGTGTGAACTTCGTGAATGATGTAGATCGTTTGAGCTGTAAAGTAAGTGCCTTACCTGAAACGAAGTCTTGCTTGTAGGAAGACTCAGAGCCTGGGATTTAACTCCATTTATGAAGTGAAACACACAACAGAGTTCTCATATATAGATCACACTCTGCTTTAGAGCAAGAAGCACGCTCTTGCTCTCTAGAGTCTCTAAGAGAGGAGGAAACATGAATGTGCTGAGAACAAAAGAACGGTGTTCCCTACACATACGGACCATATGTAGTACAACTCTGCCACTGAAATTGATACAAAGCACAGGTCCGCTAACATCCTATGCTTGTCAGTTAAGATGAGAAACATGTGAGCTTTGGGAACGATGTAGATCGTTTGAGCTGAAAAGTGACTGCCCTTACTTGAAACGAATTCTTGCTTGTAGGAAGACACAGAGCCTGGAAAATAACTCCATTTCTGCAGGGAAACACACAGCATAGTTCTCATCTATGGATCACAGTCGGCTTTAGAGCAAGAAGCACGCTCTTGCTTTCTAGAGTCTCTAAGACAGCAAGAAACGTGAGTGTGTTGAGAACAAAAGAACGGTGTTTCCTATACATACGGACTATATCTAGTTCAACTCTCCTTCTGAAACTGAAAGAAACCACAGGTCCTCTAACATCAAATGCTTGTCAGTTAAGATGAGAAACGTGTGAGGTCGTGAACTATGTAGTTCGTTTGAGCTGAAAAGTGACTGCCCTTACTTGAAACGAAATCTTGCTTGTAGGAAGACTCATAGCCTGGTATTTAACTCCATTTCTGAAGTGAAACACACAGCAGAGTTCTCATCCATTGATCACACACTGCTTTAGAGCAAGAAATACGCTCCTGCTTTCTAGAGTCTCTAAGACAACAGGAAACGTGAGTGTGCTCAGAAGAAAAGAACGGTGTTTCCTATACATACGGACCATATCTTGTTCAACTCTGCTTGAAATTGATACAAAGCAAAGGTCCTCTAACATCCAATGCCTCTCAGTTAAGATGAGAAACGTGTGAGCTTCGTGAACGATGTAGTTCGTTTGAGCTGTAAATTAACTTCCCTTACTTGATTCGAAGTCCTCCTTGTAGGAAGACTCAGAGCCTAGGATTTATCTCCATTTCTGAAGTGAAACACAAAGAAGAGTTCTCATCCATTGTTGCACTCTTCTTTCGATCAAGGAGCACGCTCTTGCTTTCTAGAGCCTCTAAGACAGCAGGAAACTTGAGTGTGCTCAGAACAAATGAACAGTGTTTCCTCAACATATGGGCCATATCTAGTTCAACTCTACTTCTGAAACTGAAAGAAACCACATGTCCTCTAATATCCAATGCTTTTCAGTTAAGATGAGAAACGTGTGAGCTTCATGAACGATGTAGGTCTTTAGAGCTGAAAAGTGACTGCCCTTACCTGAAACGAAGTATTGCTTGTAGGAAGACACAGAGCCTGTGGTTTAACTCCATTTCTGAAGGGAAACACACAACACAGTTCTCATCCATGGATCACACTCTGCTTTATAACAAGAAGAAAGCTCTTGCTTTCCAGAGTCTCTAAGACAGCAGGAAACATGAGTGTGGAGAGAACAAAAGAACAGTGTTCTCTACACATACGCACCATATCTAGTACAACTCTGCCACTGAAATTGATACAAAGCACAGGTCCACTAACGTCCAATGCTTGTCAGTTAAGATGAGAAATGTGTGAGCTTCGTGAACGATGTAGATTGTTTGAGCTGAAAAGTGACTGCCCTTACTTGAAACGACGTCGTGCTTGTAGGAAGACACAGAGCCTGGAATATAACTCCATTTCTGAAGGTAAACACACAGCATAGTTCTCATCGATGGATCACAGTCTGCTTTAGAGCAAGAAGCACGCTCTTACATTCTAGAGTCTCTAAGACAGCAGGAAACATGAGTGTGCTCAGAACAAAGGAACGGTATTTCCTACAGATACAGGCCATATCTAGTTCAACTGTGCTTCTTAAACTGAAACAAACCACATGTCCTCAAACATCCAATGCTTGTCAGTTAAGATGAGAAACGTGTGAGCTTCGTGAACGATGTAGTTCGTTTTGAGAAGTAAAGTAACTGCCATTACTTGAATCGAAGTCTTCCTTGTAGGAAGACTCAGAGCATGGGATTTTACTCCATTTCTGAAGTGAAACACACAACAGAGTTCTCATCCATTGATGACACTCTGCTTTATAGCGAGAAGCACGCTCTTGCTTTCTAGAGTCTCTAAGACAGAAGGAAATGTGAGTGTGGTGAGAACAAAAGAATTGTGTTTCCTACACATACAGACCATATCTAGTCCAACTCTGCTTCTGAAACTGATACAAAGCACTGGTCCTCTAACATCCAATGCTTGTCATTTAAGATGAGAAACGTGTGACCTTCGTGAACGATGTAGTTCGTTTCAACTGAAAAGTGACTGCCCCTACCTGAAACGAAGTAGTGCTTGTAGGAATACACAGAGCCTGGGATTTAACTCCACTTCTGAAGGGAAACAAACAGCATAGTTCTCATCCATGGATCACACTCTGCTTTAGAGCAAGAAGACCGCTCTTGCTTTCTAGAATCTCTAATAGTGCAGGAAACTTGAGTGTGCTCAGAACAAAAGAACAGTGTTTCCTACACATACAGACTATATCTAGTTCAACTCTGCTTCTGAAACTGAAAGAAACCACAGGTCCTCTAACATCTAATGCTTCTCAGTTAAGATGAGAAATGTGTGAGCGTCGTGAACGTTGTAGTTCGTTTGAGCTGAAAACTGACTGCCCTTACTTGAAACGAAGTCTTGCTTGTAGGAAGACACAGAGCCTGGGATTTTACTCCATTTCTGAAGTGAAACACACAGCAGAGTTCTCATCCATTGATCAAACTCTGCTTTAGAGCAAGAAGCACGCTGCTGCTTTCTAGAGTCTCTAAGACAACAGGAAACGTGAGTGTGCTCAGAAGAAAAGAACGGTGTTTCCTACACATACGGACCATATCTTAATTAACTCTGCTTGAAATTGATACAAAGCAATGGTGCTCTAACATCCAATGCCTCTCAGTTAAGATGAGAAACGTGTGAGCTTCGTGAACGATGTAGTTCGTTTGAGCTGTAAAGTAACTGCCCTTACTTGAATCGAGGTCCTCCTTGTATGAAGACTCAAAGCCTGGGATTTAACTCCATTTCCGAAGTGAAACACACAGCAGAGTTCTCATCCATTGATCAACACTGCTTTAGAGCACAAAGCACGCTCTTGCTTTCTAGGGTCTCTAAGAGAGCAGGAAACGTGAGTGTGCTCAGAACAAAAGAACGGTGATTACTCAACATATGGTCCATATATAGTTCAACTCTACTTCTGAAACTGAAAGAAACCACAGGTGCTCTATCATCCAATGCTTGTCAGTTAAGATGAGAAACGTGTGAGCTTCATGAACGATGTAGTTCGTTTGCGCTGTAAAGTAACTGCCCTTACCTGAACAAAGTCCTGTTGTAGGAAGACTCAGAGGCTGGTATTTAACTCCATTTCTGAAAGGAAACACACAACACAGTTCTCATCCATGGATCACACTCTGTTTTAGAACAAGAAGCACGCTCTTGCTTTCTAGCCTCTCTAAGGCAGAAGGAAATATGAGTGTGCTGAGAACAAAAGAACGGTGTTCCCTACACATACGGCCCATATCTTTTACAACTCTGCCTCTGAAATTGATACAAAGCACATGTCTTCTAACATCCAATGCTTGTCATTTAAGACGAGAAACGTGTGAGCTTCGTGAACGATGTACTTTGTTTCAGCTGAAAAGTGACTGCCCTTACCTGAAACGAAGTAGTGCTTGTAGGAAGACACAGAGCCTGGGATTTAACTCCATTTCTGAAGGGAAACACACAGCAGAGTTCTCATATATAGATCACATACTGCTTTAGAGCAAGGAGAATGCTTTTGCTTTCTACAATCTCTAATACAGAAGGAAACTTGAGTGTGCTCAGAACAAAAGAACAGTGTTTCCAACACATTCGGACCACATTTAGTTCAACTCTGCTTCTGAAACTGAAACAAACCACAGTTCCTCTATCATCCAATGCTTGTCAGTTAAGATGAGAAACGTGTGATCTTCGTGAATGATGTAGGTCGTTTGAGCTGTAAAGTAACTGCCCTTACCTGAAACGAACTCTTGTTGTAGGAAGACTCAGAGCCTGGGATTTAACTCGATTTCTGAAGTGAACACAAAGCAGAGTTCTCATCCATTGATCACACTCTGATTTAGAGCAAGAAGCACTCTCTAGCTTTCTAGAGTCTCTAAGACAACAGGAAACGTGAGTGTGCTGAGAAAAAATGAACGGTGTTTCCTACACGTACGGACCATATCTAGTCCAACTCGGCTTCTGAAACTGATACAAACCACTGGTCCTCTAACATTCAATGCTTGTCAGTTAAGATGAGAAACGTGTGAGCTTCGTGAACAATGTAGTTCCTTTGAGCTGAAAAGTGACTGCCCTTACGAGAAACAAAGTCTTGCTTGTAGGAAGACACAGAGCCTGGGATTTAACTCCATTTCTGAAGGGAAACACACAGCATAGTTCTCATCGATGGATCACACTCTGCTTTAGAGCAAGAAGCACTCTCTTGCTTTCTAGATTCTCCAATACAGCAGGAAACATGAGTGTGCTCAGAACAAATGATCGGTGTTTCCTACAAATACGGACCATATATAGTCCAACTCTTCTTCTGAAACTGATACAAAGCAATTGTCCTCTAACATTCAATGCTTGTCAGATTAGATGTGAAACATGTGAGCTTAGTGAATGATGTAGTTCGTTTCAGCTGTAAAGTTACTGCCCATACCTGAAATGAAGTCTTGCTTGTAGGAAGACTCAGAGCCTGGGATTTAACTCCATTTCTGAAGTGAAACACACCACAGAGTTCTCATCCATTGATCACACTCTGCTTTAGAGCAAGAAGCACGCTCTTGCTTTCTAGAGTCTCTAAGACAAAAGGAAACATGAGTGTGCTCAGAAGAAAAGAACGGTGTTTCCTATACATACGGACCATATCTAGTTCAACTCTGCTTGAAATTGATACAAAGCAAAGGTCCTCTAATATCCAATGCCTCTCAGGTAAGATGAGAAACGTGTGAGCTTTGTGAACGATGTAGTTTGTTTGAGTTGGAAAGTAACTGCCCTTACTTGAATAGAAGTCCTCCATGTAGGAAGACTCAGAGCCTGGAAAATAACTCCATTTCTGAAGGGAAACACACAGCATAGTTCTCATCGATGAATCACACTCTGCTTTAGCAAGAAGCACGCTCTTCCTTTCTAGACTCTATAATACAGCTGAAACTTGAGTGTGCTCAGAACAAAAGAATGGTGTTTCCTACCTATATGGGCCATATCTAGTTCAACTCTGCTTCTGAAACTGACACAAACCACAGGTCCTTTAACATCCAATGCTTGTAAGTTATGATGAGAAACGTGTGAGCTTCGTGAACAATGTAGATCGTTTTGAGAAGTAAAGTAACTGCCCTTACTTGAATCGAAGTCGTCCTTGTAGGAAGACTCAGAGCATGGGATTTTACTCCATTTCTGAAGGGAAACACACAGCATAGTTCTCATCCATGGATCACACTCTGCTTTAGAGCAAGAAGACCGCTCTTGCTTTCTAGAATATCTAATAGAGCAGGAAACTTGAGTGTGCTCAGAATAAAAGAACAGTGTTTCCTACACATACGGACCATATCTAGTCCAACTCTGCCTCTGAAATTGAAACAAGCACAGGTCCTCTACCAACCAATGATTGTCATTTAAGAAGAGAAATGAGTGAGCTTCGTAAATGATGTAGTTCGTTTGAGCTGAAAGGTGACTGCCCTTACCTGAAACGAAGTTGTGCATGTAGGAAGACTCAGAGCCAGGGATTTAACTCCATTTCTGAAGGAAATTATACAGCATAGTTCTCATCCATGGATCACACTCTGATTTAGAGCAAGAAGAATGCTCTTGATTTCTAGAGTCTCTAATACAGCAGGAAACTTGAGTGTGCTCAGAACAAAAGAACAGTGTTTCCAACACATTCGGACCACATTTAGTTCAACTCTGCTTCTGAAACTGAAACAAACCATAGTTCCTCTAACATCCAATGCTTGTCAGTTAAGATGATAAACGTGTGAGCTTCGTGAATGATGTAGGTCGTTTGAGCTGTAAAGTAACTGCCCTTACCTGAAACGAAGTCTTGTTATAGGAAGACTCAGAGCCACGGATTTAACTCCATTTCTGAAGTGAACACACAGCAGAGTTCTCATCCATTGATCACACTCTGATTTAGAGCAAGAAGCACTCTCTAGCTTTCTAGAGTCTCTAAGACAACAGGAAACGTGAGTGTGCTGAGAACAAATGAACGGTGTTTCCTACATGTACGGACCATATCTAGTCCAACCCGGCTTCTGAAACTGATACAAACCACTGGTCCTCTAACATTCAATGCTTGTCATTTAAGATGAGAAACGTGTGAGCTTCGTGAACAATGTAGTTCCTTTGAGCTGAAAAGTGACTGCCCTTACGAGAAACGAAGTCTTGCTTGTAGGAAGACACAGAGCCTGGGATTTAACTCCATTTCTGAAGGGAAACACACAGCATAGTTCTCATCGATGGATCACACTCTGCTTTAGAGCAAGAAGCACTCTCTTGCTTTCTAGATTCTCTAATACAGCAGGAAACATGAGTGTGCTCAGAACAAATGATCGGTGTTTCCTACAAATACGGACCATATATAGTCCAACTCTTCTTCTGAAACTGATACAAAGCAATTGTCCTCTAACATTCAATGCTTGTCAGATTAGATGTGAAACGTGTGAGCTTAGTGAATGATGTAGTTCGTTTCAGCTGTAAAGTTACTGCCCATACCTGAAACGAAGTCTTGTTGTAGGAAGACTCAGAGCCACGGATTTAACTTCATTTCTGAAGTGAACACACAGCAGAGTTCTCATCCATTGATCACACTCTGATTTAGAGCAAGAAGCACGCTCTAGATTTCTAGAGTCTCTAGGACAACAGGAAACTTGAGTGTGCTGAGAACTAATTAACGGTGTTTCCTACACGTACGGACCATATCTAGTCGACCTCGGCTTCTGAAACTGATACAAAGCACTGGTCCTCTACCATTCATTGCTTGTCAGTTAAGCTGAGAAACGTGTGAGCTTCGTGAACAATGTACTTCCTTTGAGCTGAAAAGTGACTGCCCTTACGAGAAACGAAGTCTTGCTTGTAGGAAGACACAGAGCCTGGGATTTAACTCCATTTCTGAATGGAAACACACAGCATAGTTCTAATCGATAGATCAAACTCTGCTTTAGAGCAAGAAGCACGCTCTTGCTTTCTAGAGTCTCTAATACAACAGGAAACATGAGTGTGCTCAGAACGAAAGAACCGGGTTTCCTATACATACAGGCCATATCTAGTTCAACTCTGCTTCTGAAACTGAAACAAACCACAGGTCCTCTAACATCCAATGCTTGTAAGTTAAGTTGAGAAATGTGTGAGCTTCGTGAATGATTTAGTTCGTTTGAGCTTAAAAGTGAATGTGCTTACCTGAAACGATGTCTTGCTTGTAGGAAGACACAGAGCCTGGGATTTAACTCCATTTCTGAAGGGAAACACACAGCATAGTTCTCATCCATGGATCACACTCTGCTTTACAGCAAGAAGCACTCTCTTGCTTTCTAGATTCTCTAATACAGCAGGAAACATGAGTGTGCTCAGAACAAATGATCGGTGTTTCCTACACATAGGGACCATATATAGTCCCACTCTTCTTCTGAAACTGATACAAAGCAATTGTCCTCTGACATTCAATGCTTGTCAGTTTAGATGTGCAACGTGTGAGCTTAGTGAATGATGTAGTTCATTTCAGCTGTAAAGTTACTGCCCATACCTGAAACGATGTCTTGCTTGTAGGAAGACTCAGAGCCTGGGATTTAACTCCATTTCTGAAGTGAAACACACAGCAGAGTTCTCATCCATTGACAACACTGCTTTAGAGCAATAAGCACGCTCTTGCTTTCTAGAGTCTCTAAGAGAGCAGGAAATATGTGTGTGCTGAGAACAAAAGAATGGTGTTCCCTACACATACGGACCATATCTAGTACAACTCTGCCTCTGAAATTGATCCAAAGCACAGGTCTTCTAACATCCAATGCTTGTCATTTAAGATGTGAAACGTGTGAGCTTCGTGAACGATTTAGTTTGTTTCAGCTGAAAAGTGACTGCCCTTACCTGAAACGAAGTAGTGCTTGTAGGAATACACAGAGCCTGGGATTAAACTGCATTTCTGAAAGGAAACACACAGCAGAGTTCTCATATATAGATCACATTCTGCTTTAGAGCAAGGAGAATGCTCTTGCTTTCTAGAATCTCTAATAGAGCAGGAAACTTGAGTGTGCTCAGAACAAAAGAACAGTGTTTCCTACACATACGGACCACATTTAGTTCAACTCTGCTTCTGAAAATGAAACAAACCACAGTTACTCTGACATCCAATGCTTGTCAGTTAAGATGAGAAACGTGTGAGCTTCGTGAATGATGTAGTTCGTTTGAGCTGTAAAATAACTGCCTTACCGGAAACGAAGTCTTGTTGTAGGAAGACTCAGAGCCTGGGATTTAACTCCATTTCTGAAGTGAACACACAGCAGAGTTCTCATCCTTGATCACACTCTGCTTTAGAGCAAGAAGCACACTCTTGCTTTCCAGAGTCTCTAATACAGCAGGAAACGTGAGTGTAATGAGAACAAAAGAACAGTGTTTCCTACACATACGGACCTTATCTCGTCCAACTCTGCTTCTGAAACTGATACAAAGCACTGGTCCTCTAACATCCAATGCTTGTCATTAAAGATGAGAAACGTGTTAGCTTCGTGAACGATGTAGTTCGTTTGAGCTCAAAAGTGAGTGCCCTTATTTGAAACGAAGTCTTGCTCGTAGGAAGACACAGAGCCTGTGATTTAACTCCATTTCTGAAGGGAATCATACAGCATAGTTCGAATCCATGGATCACACTCTGCTTTACAGCAAGAAGAATGCTCTTGCTTTCTAGAGTCTCTAATGCAGCAGGAATGTTGAGTGTGGTCAGACCAAAGAACGGTGTTTCCTACACATACGGGCCATATCTAGTTCTACTCTGCTTCTGAAACTGAAAGAAAGCACAGGTCCTCTAACATCCAAATCTTGTCAGTTTAGATGTGAAAAGTGTGAGCTTAGTGAATGATGTAGTTCGTTTGAGCTGTAAAGATACTGCCCTTACCTGAAACGAAGTCTTGCTTGTAGGAAGACACAGAGCCTGGGGTTTAACTCAATTTCTGAAGGGAAACACACAACACAGTTCTCATCCATGGATCACACTCTGCTTTAGAGCAAGAAGCACGCTCTTGATTTCTAGAGTCTCTACTACCAAGGGAAACGTGAGTGTGCTCAGAAGAAAAGAATGGTGTTTCCTATAATACAGACCATATCTAGGTCAACACTGCTTGAAATTGATACAAAGCAAAGGTGCTCTAACATCCACTGTCTCTCAGTTAAGATGAGAAACGTGTGACCTTCGTGAACAATGTAGTTTGTTTGAGCTGTAAAGTAACTGCCCTTACTTGAATCGAAGTCCTCCTTGTAGGAAGACTCAGACCCTGGGATTTAACTCCATTTCTGAAGTAAAACACACAGCAGAGTTCTCATCCATTGATCACACTCTGCTTTAGAGCAAGAAGCACGCACTTGCTTTCTAGAGTCTCAAGACAGCAGGAAATGTGAGTGTGCTCAGAACAAAAGAACGGTGTTTCTTCAACATACGGGCCATATCTAGTTCAACTCTGCTTCTGAAACTGAAAGAAACCACAGGTCCTCGAACATCCAATGGTTGTCAGTTTAGATGAGAAACGTGTGAGCTTCGTGAATGATGTAGTTCGTTTGAGCTGTAAAGATACTGCCATTACCTGAAACGAAGTCTTGCTTGTAGGAAGACACAGAGCCTGGGATTTAACTCCATTTCTGAAGGGAAACACACAGCATGATTTTCATCGATGGATCACACTCTGCTTTAGAGCAAGAAGCATGCTCTTGCTTTCTAGATTCTCTAATACAGCAGGAAACATGAGTGTGCTCAGAACTAAAGAACGGTGTTTCCTACGCATACGGGCCATATCTAGTTCAACTCTGCTTCTGAAACTGAAACAAACCACAGGTCCTCTAACATCCAATGCTTGTCAGTTAAGATGAGAAACGTGTGAGCTTCGTGAATGATGTAGTTCGTTTGAACTCTAAAGTGACTGCAAGTACCTGAAACAAAGTCTTGCTTGTAGGAAGATTCAGAGCCTGGGTTTTAACTCCATTACTGAAGTGGAACACAGCAGAGTTCTCATATATAGATCACACCCTGCTTTAGAGCAAGAAGCATGCTCTTGCTTTTCAGATTCTCTAAGGCAGCAGGAAACGTGAGTGTGATGAGAACAAAAGAACGGTGTTTCCTACACAAATTGACCTTATCTACTCCAACTATGCTTCTGAAACTGATACAAAGCACTGGTCCTCTAACATCCAATGCTTGTCAATAAAGATGAGAAACGTGTTAGCTTCGTGAACGATGTAGTTCGTTTGAGCTGAAAAGTGGCTGCCCTTACTTGAAACAAAGTAGTGCTTGTAGGAAGACACAGAGCATGGGATTTAACTCCATTTCTGAAGGGAAATACACGGCAAAGTTCTCATCCATGGATCACACTCTGCTACAGAGCAAGAAGCACTCTCTTGCTTCCTAGATACTCTAATACAGCAGGAAAAGTGAGTGTGCTCAGAACAAATGAACGGTCTTTCCTACACATACGGGCCATATCTGGTTCAGCTCTGCTTCTGAAACTGAAACAAACCACAGGTCCTCTAACATCCAATGCTTGTCAGTTTAGATGTGAAACGTGTGAGCTTAGTGAATAATGTAGTTCGTTTGAGCTGTAAAGTTACTGCCCTTACCTGAAACGAAGTCTTGCTTGTAGGAAGACTCAGAGACTGGGATTTAACTCCATTTCTGAAGTGAAACACATAGCAGAGTTTTCATCCATTGATCAAACTCTGCTTTAGAGCAAGAAGCACGCTCTTGCTTTCCAGAGTCTCTAAGACATCAAGAAACCTGAGTGTGCTCAGAACAAAAGAATGGTGTTTCCTCCACATACGGGGCATATCTAGTTCAACTCTGCTCCTGAAACTGAAAGAAACCACAGGTCCTCTAACATCCAATTCTTGTCAGTTTAGATGAGAAACGTGTGAGCTTCGTGAATGATGTAGTTCTTTTGAGCTGTAAAGTAACTGCCCTTACCTGAAAAGAAGTCTTGTTCTAGGAAGACTCAGAGCCTAGGATTTAACTCCATTTCTGAAGTGAAACACACAGCAGAGTTCTCATCCATTGATCACACTCTGCTTTAGAGCAAGAAGCACAATCTTGCTTTCTAGAGTCTCTTAGACAGGAGGAAATGTGAGTGTGCTCAGAAGAAATGAACGGTGTTTCCTATACATACGGCCATATCTAGTTCAACTCTGCTTGAAATTGATACAAAGGAAAGGTGTTCTAACATCCAATGCCTCTCAGTTAAGATGAGACACTTGTGAGCATCGTGAATGATGTAGTTCATTTGAGCTGTAAAGTAACTGCCCTTAATTGAATCGAAGTCCTCCTTGTAGGAAGACTCAGAGCCTGGGATTTAACTCCATTTCTGAAAGGAAACACACAGCAGAGTTCTCATCCATTGATCACACTCTGCTTTAGAGCAAGAAGCACGCTCTTGCTTTCCACAGTCTCTAAGAGAGCAGAAAACTTGAGTTTGCTCAGAACAAAAGAACGGTGTTTCCTACACATACGGACCATATCTATTTCAACTCTACTTCTGAAACTGATACAAAGCACTGGACCTCTAACATCCAATGCTTGTAATTTAAGATAAGAAACGTGAGAGCTTCATGAACGATGTAGTTCGTTTGAGCTGAAAAGTGACTGCCCTTACTTGAAATGAAGTCTTGCATGTAGGAAGACACAGAGCCTGGGATTTAACTCTATTTCTGAAGGGAAACACACAGCATAGTTTTCATCGATGGATCACTCTCTGCTTTAGAGCAAGAAGCATGCTCTTGCTTTCTAGAGTCTCTAATACAGCAAGAAACATGAGTGTGCTCAGAACTGAAGAACGGTGTTTCCTACACACATGGGCCATATCTAGTTCAACTCTGCTTCTGAACCTGAAACAAACCAAAGGTCCTCTAACATCCAATGCTTGTCAGTTAAGATGAGAAACATGTGAGCTTCATGAATGATGTAGTTCTTTTGAACTGTAAAGTGACTGCCCTTACATGAAACGAAGTCTTGCTTGTTGGAAGAATCAGATCCTGGGATTTAACTCTATTTCTGAAGTGAAACACACAGCAGAGTTCTCACATATAGATCACACTCTGCTTTAGAGCAAGAAGCATGCTCTTGGTTTCTAGAGTCTCTAAGTCAGCAGGAAACATGAGTGTGCTGAGAGCAAAAGAACGGTGTTTCCTACAAATACGGACCACATTTATTTCAACTCTGCTTCTGAAACTGAAACAAACCACAGTTCCTCTAACATCCAATACTTGTCATTTAAGATGAGAAACGTGAGAGATTAATGAACAATGTTTTTCATTTGAGCTGTAAAGTAACTGCCCTTACCTGAGACAAAGTCTTGTTGTCGGAAGACTCAGAGCCTGGTATTTAACTCCATTTCTGAAGTGAAACACACAGCAGTGTTCTCATCCATTGATCACACTCTGCTTTAGAGCAAGAAGCACGCTCTAGCTTTCCAGAGACTCTAAGACAGCAGGAAAGGTGAGTGTGATGAGAACAAATGAACGGTGTTTCCTACACATACGGACCTTATCTAGTCCAACTCTCCTTCTGAAACTGATACTAAGCACAGGTCCTCTAACATCCAATGATTGTCAGTTTAGATGTGAAACATGAGAGCTTCGTGAACGATGTAGTTCGTTTGAGCTGAAAAGTGACTGCCCTTACCTGAAACGAAGTCTTGCTTGTAGGAAATCACAGAGCCTGGGGTTTAACTCCATTTCGAAGGGAAGCACACACCACAGTTCTCATCGATGGATCACACTCTGCTTTAGAGCAAGAGGCACGCTCTTGCTTTCTAGAGTCTCTAAGACAGCAAGAAACGTGAGTGTGCTCAGAAGAAAAGAACGGTGTTTCCTATACATACAGACCATATCTAATTCAACTCTGCTTGAAATTGATACAAAGCAACGGTCCTCTAACATCCAATGCTTCTCAGTTAAGATGAGAAACGTGTGAGCTTCGTGAATGATGTAGTTCGTTTGAACTCTAAAGTGACTGTGATTACCTGAAATGAAGTCTTGCTTGTAGGAAGATTCAGAGCCTGGGATTTAACTCCATTACTGAAGTGGAACACAGCAGAGTTCTCTTATATAGATCATACTCTGCTATAGAGCAAAAAGCACGCTCTTGCTTTCCAGATTCTCTAAGACTGCAAGAAACGTGAGTGTGATGAGAAGAAAAGAACGGTGTTTCCTACACAAATGGACCTTATCTATTCCAACTCTGCTTCTGAAACTGATACAAAGCACTGGTCCTCTAACATCGGATGCTTGTCAATAAAGATGAGAAACGTGTTAGCTTCATGAACGATGTAGTTCATTTGAGCTGAAAAGTGGCTGCCCTTACCTGAAAGAAAGTAGTGCTTGTAGGAAGACACAGAGCATGGGATTTAAGTCCATTTCTGAAGGGAAATACACGGCAAAGTTCTCATCCATGGATCACACTCTGCTTCAGAGCAAGAATCACGCTCTTGCTTTCAAGAATCTGTAAGACAGCAGGAAACGTGAGTGTGCTCAAAAAAAAGAACGGTGTTTCCTATACATACAGACCATATCTAATTCAACTCTGAATGAAATTGATAGAAAGCAAAGGTCCTCTAACATCCAATGCTTCTCAGTTAAGAGGAGAAACGTGTGAGTTTCGTGAATGGTATAGTTCGTTTCACGTGAAAAGTGACTGCCCTTACCAGAAAGGAGTAGTGCTTATAGGAAGACACAGAGCCTGGGATTTAAGTCCATTTCTGAAGGGAAACACACAGCATAGTTTTCATCGATGGATCACACTCTGCTTTAGAGCAAGAAGCACGCTCATGCTTTCTAGATTCTCTAATACAGCAGGAAACAGGAGTGTGCTGAGAACAAAAGAACGGTGTTTCCTACACATACGGACTTTATCTGGTCCAACTCTGCTTCTGAAACTGATACAAAGCACAGGTCCTCTGACATCCAATGCTTGTCAGTTAAGATGAGAAACATGTGAGTTTCGTGAACGATGTAGTTCGTTTGAGCTGAAAATTGACTGCCCATACCTGAAACAAAGTTGTGCTTGTAGGAAGACACAGAGCATGGGATTTAACTCCATTTCTGAATGGAAATACACAGTAAAGTTCTCATCCATGGACCACACTCTGCTTTAGAGCAAGAACCACTCACTTGTTCTCTAGATTCTCTAATACAGCAGGAAAAGTGAGTGTGCTCAGAACAAATGAACGGTGTTTCCTACACATACGGGCCATATCTATTTCAACTCTGCTTCTGAAACTGAAAGAAAGCACAGGTCCTCTAACATCCAATGCTTGTCAGTTTAGATGTGAAACGTGTGAGCTTAGTGAATAATGTAGTTCGTTTGAGCTGTAAAGTTACTGCCCTTACCTGAAACGAAGTCTTGCTTGTAGGAAGACTCAGAGACTGGGATTTAACTCCATTTCTGAAGTGAAACACATAGCAGAGTTCTCATCCATTGATCACACTCTGCTTTAGAGCAAGAAGCACGCTCTTGCTTTCCAGAGTCTCTAAGACATCAGGAAACCTGAGTGTGCTCAGAACAAAAGAATGGTGTTTCCTCCACATACGGGGCATATCTAGTTCAACTCTGCTCCTGAAACTGAAAGAAACCACAGGTCCTCTAACATCCAATGCTTGTCAGTTTAGATGAGAAACGTGTGAGCTTCGTGAATGATGTAGTTCTTTTGAGCTGTAAAGTAACTGCCCTTACCTGAAAAGAAGTCTTGTTCTAGGAAGACTCAGAGCCTAGGATTTAACTCCATTTCTGAAGTGAAACACACAGCAGAGTTCTCATCCATTGATCACACTCTGCTTTAGAGCAAGAAGCACAATCTTGCTTTCTAGAGTCTCTTAGACAGGAGGAAATGTGAGTGTGCTCAGAAGAAAAGAACGGTGTTTCCTATACATACGGCCATATCTAGTTCCACTCTGCTTGAAATTTATACAAAGGAAAGGTGTTCTAACATCCAATGCCTCTCAGTTAAGATGAGAAACTTGTGAGCTTCGTGAATGATGTAGTTCATTTGAGCTGTAAAGTAACTGCCCTTAATTGAATTGAAGTCCTCCTTGTAGGAAGACTCAGAGCCTGGGATTTAACTCCATTTCTGAAGGGAAACACACAGCAGAGTTCTCATCCATTGATCACACTCTGCTTTAGAGCAAGAAGCACGCTCTTGCTTTCCACAGTCTCTAAGAGAGCAGAAAACTTGAGTTTGCTCAGAACAAAAGAACGGTGTTTCCTACACATACGGACCATATCTATTTCAACTCTACTTCTGAAACTGATACAAAGCACTGGACCTCTAACATCCAATGCTTGTAATTTAAGATAAGAAACGTGAGAGCTTCATGAACGATGTAGTTCGTTTGAGCTGAAAAGTGACTGCCCTTACTTGAAATAAATTCTTGCTTGTAGGAAGACACAGAGCCTGGGATTTAACTCTATTTCTGAAGGGAAACACACAGCATAGTTTTCATCGATGGATCACTCTCTGCTTTAGAGCAAGAAGCATGCTCTTGCTTTCTAGAGTCTCTAATACAGCAAGAAACATGAGTGTGCTCAGAACTGAAGAACGGTGTTTCCTACACACATGGGCCATATCTAGTTCAACTCTGCTTCTGAAACTGAAACAAACCAAAGGTTCTCTAACATCCAATGCTTGTCAGTTAAGATGAGAAACGTGTGAGCTTCATGAATGATGTAGTTCGTTTGAACTGTAAAGTGACTGCCCTTACATGAAACGAAGTCTTGCTTGTTGGAAGAATCAGATCCTGGGATTTAACTCTATTTCTGAAGTGAAACACACAGCAGAGTTCTCACATATAGATCACACTCTGCTTTAGAGCAAGAAGCATGCTCTTGGTTTCTAGAGTCTCTAAGTCAGCAGGAAACATGAGTGTGCTGAGAGCAAAAGAACGGTGTTTCCTACACATACGGACCACATTTATTTCAACTCTGCTTCTGAAACTGAAACAAACCACAGTTCCTCTAACATCCAATACTTGTCATTTAAGATGAGAAACGTGAGAGCTTTATGAACGATGTTTTTCATTTGAGCTGTAAAGTAACTGCCCTTACCTGAGACAAAGTCTTGTTGTTGGAAGACTCAGAGCCTGGTATTTAACTCCATTTCTGAAGTGAAACACACAGCAGTGTTCTCATCCATTGATCACACTCTGCTTTAGAGCAAGAAGCACGCTCTAGCTTTCCAGAGACTCTAAGACAGCAGGAAAGGTGAGTGTGATGAGAACAAATGAACGGTGTTTCCTACACATACGGACCTTATCTAGTCCAACTCTCCTTCTGAAACTGATACTAAGCACAGGTCCTCTAACATCCAATGATTGTCAGTTTAGATGTGAAACATGAGAGCTTCGTGAACGATGTAGTTCGTTTGAGCTGAAAAGTGACTGCCCTTACCTGAAACGAAGTCTTGCTTGTAGGAAATCACAGAGCCTGGGGTTTAACTCCATTTCGAAGGGAAGCACACACCACAGTTCTCATCGATGGATCACACTCTGCTTTAGAGCAAGAAGCACGCTCTTGCTTTCTAGAGTCTCTAAGACAGCAGGAAACGTGAGTGTGCTCAGAAGAAAAGAACGGTGTTTCCTATACATACAGACCATATCTAATTCAACTCTGCTTGAAATTGATACAAAGCAACGGTCCTCTAACATCCAATGCTTCTCAGTTAAGATGAGAAACGTGTGAGCTTCGTGAATGATGTAGTTCGTTTGAACTCTAAAGTGACTGCGATTACCTGAAACGAAGTCTTGCTTGTAGGAAGATTCAGAGCCTGGGATTTAACTCCATTACTGAAGTGGAACACAGCAGAGTTCTCTTATATAGATCATACTCTGCTATAGAGCAAGAAGCACGCTCTTGCTTTCCAGATTCTCTAAGACTGCAAGAAACGTGAGTGTGATGAGAAGAAAAGAACGGTGTTTCCTACACAAATGGACCTTATCTATTCCAACTCTGCTTCTGAATCTGATACAAAGCACTGGTCCTCTAACATCGGATGCTTGTAAATAAAGATGAGAAACGTGTTAGCTTCATGAACGATGTAGTTCATTTGAGCTGAAAAGTGGCGGCCCTTACCTGAAACAAAGTAGTGCTTGTAGGAAGACACAGAGCATGGGATTTAAGTCCATTTCTGAAGGGAAATACACGGCAAAGTTCTCATCCATGGATCACACTCTGCTTCAGAGCAAGAATCACGCTCTTGCTTTCAAGAATCTGTAAGACAGCAGGAAACGTGAGTGTGCTCAAAAAAAAGAACGGTGTTTCCTATGCATACAGACCATATCTAATTCAATTCTGAATGAAATTGATAGAAAGCAAAGGTCCTCTAACATCCAATGCTTCTCAGTTAAGAGGAGAAACGTGTGAGTTTCGTGAATGGTATAGTTCGTTTCACGTGAAAAGTGACTGCCCTTACCAGAAAGGAGTAGTGCTTATAGGAAGACACAGAGCCTGGGATTTAACTCCATTTCTTAAGGGAAACACAGCATAGTTCTCATGCATGGATCACACTCTGCTTTAGAGCAAGAAGCACGTTCTTGCTTTCCAGAGTCTCTAAGACAGCAGGAAACATGAGTGTGATGAGAACAAAAGAACGTTGTTTCCCACATGTACGGACCATATCTAGTCCAACTCAGCTTCTGAAACTGATACAAAACACTGGTCCTCTAACATGCAATGCTTGTAATTTATGATAAGAAACGTGAGAGCTTCATGAACGATGTAGTTCGTTTGAGCTGAAAAGTGACTGCCCTTACTTGAAATAAATTCTTGCTTGTAGGAAGACACAGAGCCTGGGATTTAACTCTATTTCTGAAGGGAAACACACAGCATAGTTTTCATCGATGGATCACTCTCTGCTTTAGAATAAGAAGCACACTCTAGCTTTCCAGAGACTCTAAGAGAGCAGGAAACGTGAGTGTGATGAGAACAAATGAACGGTGTTTCCTACACATACGGACATTATCTAGTCCAACTCTCCTTCTGAAACTGATACTAAGCACAGGTCCTCTAACATCCAATGATTGTCAGTTTCGATGTGAAACATGTGAGCTTCGTGAACGATGTAGTTCGTTTGAGCTGAAAAGTGACTGCCCTTACCTGAAACGAAGTCTTGCTTGTAGGAAAACACAGAGCCTGGGGTTTAACTCCATTTCGAAGGGAAGCACACAACACAGTTCTCATCGATGGATCACACTCTGCTTTAGAGCAAGAAGCACGCTCTTGCTTTCTAGAGTCTCTAATACCTCATGAAACATGAGTGTGCTCAGAACAAAAGAACGGTGTTTCCTCCACATACGGGCCATATCTAGTTCAACTCTGCTTCTGAAAATGAAAGAAAACAGAGGTCCTCTAACATCCAATGCTTGTCAGTATAGATGAGAAACGTGTGAGCTTCGTGAATGATGTAGTTCTTTTGAGCTGTATAGTAACTGCCTTTACCTGAAACGACGTCTTGCTTGTAGGAAGACTCAGAGCCTGGGATTTAACTCCATTTCTGAATAGAAACACAGCAGAGTTCTCATCCACTGATCACACTCTGCTTTAGAGCAAGGAGTATGCTCTTGCTTTCCAGAGTCTCTAAGAGCAGAAAACTTCAGTGTGCTCAGAAAAAAAGAACAGTGTTTCCTACACATACGGACCATATCTAGTCCAACTCTGCTTCTGAAACTGATACAAAGCACTGGTCCTCTAACATCCAATGCTTCTCAGTTAAGATGAGAAACGTGTGAGCTTCGTGAACGATGTAGTTCGTTTGAGCTGAAAAGTGACTGCCCTTATCTGAAACAAAGTAGTGCTTGTAGGAAGACACAGAGCATGGAATTTAACTCCTTTTCTGAAGGGAAACAAACAGCAGACTTCTCATCCATGGATCACAGTCCGCTTTAGAGCAAGAAGCTCTCTCTTGCTTTCTAGATTCTCTAATACAGCAGGAAACTTGAGTGTGCTCAGAAGAAAAGAACTGTGTTTCCTACACATACGGACCATATCGAGTTCATCTCTGCTTCAGAAACTGAAACAAACCATATGCCCTCTAACATCCAATCCTTGTCAATTTAGATGAGAAACGTGTGAGCTTCGTGAATGATGTAGTTCTTTTGAGCTGTATAGTAACTGCCCTTACCTGAAACGAAGTCTTGCTTCTAGGAAGACTCAGAGCCTGGGATTTAACTCCATTTCTGAAGTGAAACACACAGCAGAGTTCTCATCCATTGATCAAACTCTGCTTTAGAGCAAGAAGCATGCTCTTGGTATCTTCAGTCTCTAAGACAGCAGGAAAGGTGAGTGTGCTCAGAAGAAAAGAACGGTGTTTCCTATACATACGGACCATATCTAGTTCAACTCTTCTTGAAATTGATACAAAGCAAAGGTCCTCTAACATCCAATGCTTCTCAGTTAAGATGAGAAACGTGTGAGCTTCGTGAATGATGTAGTTCGTTTCAGGTGAAAATTGACTGCACTTACCTGAAAGGAGTAGTGCTTGTAGGAAGACACAGAGCCTGGGATTTAACTCCATTTCTGAAGGGAAACACAGCATAGTTCTCATCCATGGATCACACTCTACTTTAGAGCAAGAAGCACGCTCTTGCTTTCCAGAGTCTCTAAGACAGCAAGAAACGTGAGTGTGATGAGAACAAAAGAACGGTGTTTCCTACACATACGGACCTTATCTAGTCCAACTCTTCTTCTGAAACTGATACAAAGCACTGGTCCACTAACATCCAATGCTTGTCAGTAAAGATGAGAAACGTGTTAGCTTCGTGAACGATGTAGTTCGTTTGAGCTCAAAAGTGAGTGCCCTTATCTGAAAGAAGGCTTGCTCGTAGGAAGACACAGAGCCTGTGATTTAACTCCATTTCTGAAGGGAATCATACAGCATAGTTTGAATCCATGGATCACACTCTGCTTTAGAGCAAGAAGAATGCCCTTGCTTTCTAGAGTCTCTAATACAGTAGGAATGTTGAGTGTGCTCAGACCAAAGAAAGGTGTTTCCTACACATACGGGCCATATCTAGTTCTACTCTGCTTCTGAAACTGAAAGAAAGCACAGGTCCTCTAACATCCAATGCTTGTCAGTTTAGATGTGAAAAGTGTGAGCTTAGTGAATGATGTAGTTCGTTTGAGCTGTAAAGTTGCTGCCCTTACCTGAAACGAAGTCTTGCTTGTAGGAAGACACACAGCCTGGGGTTTAACTCCATTTTTGAAGGGAAACACACAACACATTTCTCATCCATGGATCACACTCTGCTTTAGAGCAAGAAGTACGCTCTTGCTTTCTAGAGTTATTACTACCGCAGGAAACGTGAGTGTGCTCAGAAGAAAAGAATGGTGTTTCCTACACATACGGGCCATATCTAGTACATCTCTGCTTCTGAAACTGAAACAAACCAGTGGTCCTCTAACATCCAATGCTTGTCAGTTTAGATGAGAAACGTGTGAGCTTCGTGAACGATGTAGTTCTTTTGAGCAGTAAAGTAACTGCCCTTACCTGAAAAGAAGTCTTTTTGTAGGAAGACTCAGAGCCTGGTATTTAGCTCCATTTCTGAAGTGAAACACACAGCAGAGGTCTCATCCATTGATCACACTCTGCTTTAGAGAAAGAAGCACGCTCCTGCTTTCTAGATTCTCTAAGACAGCAGGAAACGTGAGTGTGCTGAGAAAAAAAGAACAGTGTTTCCTACACATACGGACCATATCTAGTCCAACTCTGCATCTGAAAATGATACAAAGCACTGGTACTCTAACATCCGATGATTGTCAGTTAAGATGAGAAACGTGTGAGCTTCGTGAATGATGTAGGTCGTTTGAGCTGAAAAGTGACTGCCCTTACCTGAAACCAAGTCTTGCTTGTAGGAAGACACAGAACCTGGGGTTTAACTTCATTTCTGAAGAGAAACACACAACACATTTCTCATCCATGGATCACACTCTGCTTTAGAGCAAGAAGCACGCTCTTGCTTTCTAGAGTCTCTACTACCGCAGGAAACGTGAGTGTGCTCAGAAGAAAAGAATGGTGTTTCCTATACATAGAGACCATATCTAGTTCAACACTGCTTGAAATTGATACAAAGCAAAGGTGCTCTAACATCCAATGCCTTTCAGTTAAGATGAGAAACGTGTGAGCTTCTTGAACAATGTAGTTCGTTTGAGCTGTAAAGTAACTGCCCTTACTTGAATCAAAGTCCTCCTTGTAGGAAGACACAGAGCCTGGGATTTAACTCCATTTCTGAAGTGAAACACACAGCAGAGTTCTCATCCATTGATCACACTCTGCTTTAGAGCAAGAAGCACGCACTTGCTTTCTAGAGTCTCTAAGACAGCAGGAAATGTGAGTGTGCTCAGAACAAAAGAACGGTGTTTCCTACACATATGGACCATATCTAGTCCATCTCTGCTTCTGAAACTGATACAAAACACTGGTCCCCTAACATGCAATGCTTGTCAGTTAAGATGAGAAACGTGTGAGCTTCCTGAACGATGTAGTTTGTTTGAGCTTAAAAGTAACTGCTCTTACTTGATTCGAAGTCCTCCTTGTAGGAAGACTCAGAGCCTGGGATGTAACTCCATTTCTGAAGTGAAACACACAGCAGAGTTCTCTTCCATTGATCACACCCTGCTTTAGAGCAAGAAGCACGCTCTTGCTCTAGAGTCTCTAAGACAGCATGAAACATGAGTGTGCTCAGAACAAAAGAACGGTGTTTCCTCCACATACAGGCCATATCTTGTTCAACTCTGCTTCTGAAACTGAAAGAAACTACAGGTCCTCTAACATCCAATGCTTGTCAGTTTAGATGAGAAACGTGTAAGCTTCGTGACCGATGTAGTTCGTTTGAGCTGTAAAGTAACTGCCCTTACCTGAAACGAAGTCTTGTTGTACGAAGACTCAGAGCCTGGGATTTAACTCCATTTCTGAAGGGAAACAGACAGCAGAGTTCTCATGCATTGATAACACTCTGCAGTAGAGCAAGAAGCATGCTCTTGCTTTCTACAGTCTCTACACAGCAAGAAACGTGAGTGTGCTGAGAACAAATGAACGGTGTTTCCTACACATACGGACCATATCTAGTCCAACACTCCTTTGAAACTGCTACAAAGCACTGGTCCTCTAACATCGGATGCTTGTCAGTTAAGATTGGAAACGTGTGAGCTTCGTGAACGATGTAGTTCATTTGAGCTGAAAAGTGACTGCCTTTACCTGAAATGAAGTCTTACCTGTACGAAGACACACAGCAGGGGGTTTAAATCCATTTCTGAAGGGAAACACACAGCATAGTTTTCATCCATGGATCACACTCTGCTTTAGAGCAAGAAGCACGCTCTTGCTTTCTAGAGTCTCTAATACAGCATGAAACATGAGTGTGCTCAGAACAAAAGAACGGTATTTCCTCCATATACGGGCCATATCTAGTTTAACTCTGCTTGAAATTGATACAAAGGAAAGGTGCTCTAACATCCAATGCCTCTCAGTTAAGATGAGAAACTTGTGAGCTTCGTGAATGATGTAGATCGTTTGAGCTGTAAAGTAACTGCCCTTAATTGAATCGAAATCCTCCTTGTAGGAAGACTCAGAGGATGGGATTTAACTCCATTTCTGAAGCGAAACACACAGCAGAGTTCTCATGCATTGAACACACTCTGCTTTAGAGCAAGAAGCATGCTCTTGCTTTCCACAGTCTCTAAGAGAGCAGAAAACTTGAGTGTGCTCAGAACAAAAGAACGGTGTTTCCTACACATAGGGACCATATCTAGTTCAACTCTGCTTCTGAAACTGATACAAAGCACTGGACCTCTAACATCCAATGCTTGTAATTTAAGATAAGAAACGTGAGAGCTTCATGAATGATGTAGTTCGTTTGAGCAGAAAAGTGACTGCCCTTATCTGAAACAAAGTAGTGCTTGTAGGAAGACACAGATCATGGAATTTAACTCCTTTTCTGAAGGGAAACACACAGCAGACTTCTCATCCATGGATCACACTCTGCTTTAGAGCAAGAAGCACTCTCTTGCTTTCTAGATTCTCTAATACAGCAGGAAACTTGAGTGTGCTCAGAAGAAAGAACGGTGTTTCCTACACATATGGACCATATCTAGGTCATCTCTGCTTCTGAAACTGAAACAAACCATAGGCCCTCTAACATCCAATCCTTGTCACTTAAGATGAGAAACGTGTCAGCTTCGTGAATGATGTAGTTCGTTTGAGCTGTAAAGTAACTGCCCTTAATTGAATCGAAGTCCTCCTTGTAGGAAGTCTCAGAGCCTGGGATTTAACTCCATTTCTGAAGTGAAACACACAGCAGAGTTGTCATCGATTGATCACACTCTGCTTTAGAGCAAGAAGCACGCTCTTGCTTTCCAGAGTCTCTAAGAGAGCAGAAAACTTGAGCGTGCTCAGAACAAAAGAACGGTGTTTCCTACACATACGGACCATATCTAGTCCAACTCTGCTTCTGAAACTGATACAAAGCACTGGTTCTCTAACATCGGATGCTTGTCAGTTAAGATTGGAAACATGTGAGCTTCGTGCACGATGTAGTTCGTTTGAGCTGAAAAGTGACTGCCCTTACCTGAAATGAAGTCTTACTTGTACGAAGACACAGAGCCAGGGTTTTAACTCCAGTTCTGAAGGGAAACACACCGCATAGTTTTCATCCATGGATCACACTCTGCTTTAGAGCAAGAAGCACGCTCTTGCTCTCTAGAGTCTCTAATACAGCATGAAACATGAGTGTGCTCAAAAAAAAAAAAAGAACGGTGTTCCCTCCACATACGGGCCATATCTAGTTTAACTCTGCTTCTGAAACTGAAAGATAACAGAGGTCCTCTAACATCCAATGCTTGTCAGTTTAGATGAGAAACGTGTGAGCATTGTGAATGATGTAGTTCTTTTGAGCTGTATAGTAACTGCCCTTACCTGAAACGAAGTCTTGCTTCTAGGAAGACTCAGAGCCTGGGATTTAACTCCATTTCTGAAGTGAAATACACAGCAGAGTTCTCATCCATTGATCACACTCTGCTTTAGAGCAAGAAGCATGCTCTTGGTTTCTAGAGTCTCTAAGTCAGCAGGAAAGGTGAGTTTGCTCAGAAGAAAAGAAGGGTGTTTCCTATATATACAGACCATATCTAGTTCAACTCTGCTTGAAACTGATACAAAGCAAAGGTCCTATAACATCCAATGCTTCTGAGTTAAGATGAGAAACTTGTGAGCTTCGTGAATGATGTAGTTCGTTTCAGGTGAAAAGTGACTGCCCTTACCTGAAAGGAGTAGTGCTTGTAGGAAGACACAGAGCCTGGGATTTAACTCCATTTCTGAAGGGAAACACAGCATAGTTCTCATCCATGGATCACACTCTGCTTTAGAACAAGAAGCACGCTCTTGCTTTCCAGAGTCTCTAAGACAGCAAGAAACATGAGTGTGATGAGAACAAAAGAACGTTGTTTCCCACAAGTACGGACCATATCTAGTCCAACTCTGCTTCTGAAACTGATACAAAACACTGGTCCTCAACATGCAATGCTTGTCAGTTAAGATGAGAAACGTGTGAGCTTCGTGAACGATGTAGTTCGTTTGAGCTGTAAAGTAACTACCCTTACTTGAATCGAAGTCCTCCTTGTAGGAAGACTAAGAGCCTGGTTTTATCTCCATTTCTGAAGTGAAACACACAGCAGAGTTCTCTTCCATTGATCACACCCTGCTTTAGAGCAAGAAGCACGCTCTTGCTTTCTAGAGTCTCTAAGAAAGCATGAAACATGAGTGTGCTCAGAACAAAAGAACGGTGTTTCCTCCACATACAGGCCATATCTTGTTCAACTCTGCTTGTGAAACTGAAAGAAACAACAGGTCCTCTAACATCCAATGCTTGTCAGTTTAGATGAGAAACGTGAAAGCTTTGTGACCGATGTAGTTCGTTTGAGCTGTAAAGTAACTGCCCTTACTTGAATCGAATTCCTCCTTGTAGGAAGACTCAGAGCTTGGGATTTAACTCCATTTCTGAAGTGAAACACACAGCACAGTTCTCTTCCATTGATAACACTCTGCATTAGAGCAAGAAGCACGCTCTTGCTTTCTACAGTCTCTAAGACAGCAGGAAACATGAGTGTGCTGAGAACAAATGAATGGTGTTTCCTGCACATACGGACCATATCAAGTCCTACTCTGCTTCTGAAACTGATACAAAGCACTGGGCCTCTAACATCGGATGCTTCTCAGTTAAGATTGGAAACATGTGAGCTTCGTGAACTATGTAGTTCATTTGAGCTGAAAAGTGACTGCCCTTACCTGAAATGAAGTCTTACTTGTACGAAGACACACAGCAGGTGGTTTAACTCCATTTCTGAAGGGAAACACACAACACAGTTCTCATCCTTGAATCACACTCTGCTTTAGAGCAAGTAGCATGCTCTTGCTTTCTAGAGTCTCTAAGACAGCAGGAAATGTGAGCGTGCTCAGAACAAAAGAACGGAGTTTCCTCCACATACAGGCCATATCTTGTTCAACTCTGCTTCTGAAACTGAAAGAAACAACAGGTCCTCTAACATCCAATGCTTGTCAGTTTAGATGAGAAACGTGAAAGCTTTGTGACCGATGTAGTTCGTTTGAGCTGTAAAGTAACTGCCCTTACTTGAATCGAATTCCTCCTTGTAGGAAGACTCAGAGCTTGGGATTTAACTCCATTTCTGAAGTGAAACACACAGCACAGTTCTCTTCCATTGATAACACTCTGCATTAGAGCAAGAAGCACGCTCTTGCTTTCTACAGTCTCTAAGACAGCAGGAAACATGAGTGTGCTGAGAACAAATGAACGGTGTTTCCTGCACATACGGACCATATCAAGTCCTACTCTGCTTCTGAAACTGATACAAAGCACTGGGCCTCTAACATCGGATGCTTCTCAGTTAAGATTGGAAACATGTGAGCTTCGTGAACTATGTAGTTCATTTGAGCTGAAAAGTGACTGCCCTTACCTGAAATGAAGTCTTACTTGTACGAAGACACACAGCAGGTGGTTTAACTCCATTTCTGAAGGGAAACACACAACACAGTTCTCATCCTTGAATCACACTCTGCTTTAGAGCAAGTAGCATGCTCTTGCTTTCTAGAGTCTCTAAGACAGCAGGAAACTTGAGTGTGCTTAGAAGAAAAGAACGGTGTTTCCTACACATACGGACCATATGTAGTTCAAATCTGCTTGAAATTGATACAAAGCAAAGGTCCTCTAACATCCAATGCTTGTCAGTTAAGATGAGAAACTTGTGAGCTTCTTGAATGATGTACTTCGTGTAAGCTGTAAAGAAACTGCCCTTACTTGAATCGAAGTCCTCCTTGTAGGAAGACTCAGAGCCTGGGATTAACTCCATTTCTGAAGTGAAACACACAGCAGAGTTGTCATCCATGGATCACACTCTGCTTTAGAGCAAAAAGCACGCTCTTGCTTTCCAGAATCTCTAAGAAAGCAAGAAACATGAGTGTGATGAGAACAAAAGAACGTTCTTTCCCACACGTATGGACAATATCTACTCCAACTCTGCTTCTGAAACTGATACAAAACACTGGTCCTCTAACATGCAATGCTTGTCAGTTAAGATGAGAAACGTGTGAGCTTCGTGAACGATGTAGTTCATTTGAGCTGTAAAGTAACTGCCCTTACTTGAATCGAAGTCCTCCTTGTAGGAAGACTAAGAGCCTGGGATTATATCCATTTCTGAAGTGAAACACACAGCAGAGTTCTCTTCCATTGATCACACCCTGCTTTAGAGCAAGAAGCACGCTCTTCTTTCTAGAGTCTCTAAGACAGCATGAAACATGAGTGTGCTCAGAACAAAAGAACGGTGTTTCCTCCACATACAGGCCATATCTTGTTCAACTCTGCTTCTGAAACTGAAAGAAACCACAGGTCCTCTAAGATCTAATGCTTGTCAGTTAAGATGAGAAACGTGTTAGCTTTGTGAACGATGTAGTTCTTTGAGCTGAAAAGTGACTGCCCTTACCTGAAACGAAGTCTTGCTTGTAGGAAGACTCAGAGCCTGGGATTTAACTCCATTTCTGAAGTGAAACACAAAGCAGGGTTCTCATCCATTGATCACACTCTGCTTTAGAGCAAGAAGCATGCTCTTGGTTTCTAGAGTCTCTAAGACAGCAGGAAATGTGAGCGTGCTCAGAACAAAAGAACGGAGTTTCCTCCACATACAGGCCATATCTTGTTCAACTCTGCTTCTGAAACTGAAAGAAACAACAGGTCCTCTAACATCCAATGCTTGTCAGTTTAGATGAGAAACGTGAAAGCTTCATGACCGATGTAGTTCGTTTGAGCTGTAAAGTAACTGCCCTTACCTGAAACGAAGTCTTGTTGTTGGAAGACTCAGAGCCTGAGATTTAACTCCATTACTGAAGTGAAACAGTCAGCAGAGTTCTCATCCATTGATAACACTCTGCAGTAGAGCAAGAAGCACGCTCTTGCTTTCTAGAGTATCTAAGACAGCAGGAAACGTGAGTGTGCTGTGAACAAATGAAAGGTGTTTCCTACGCATACGGACCTTATCTAGTCCAACTCTGCTTCTGAAACTGATACAAAGCACTGGGCCTCTAACATTGGATGCTTGTCAGTTTAGATGAGAAATGTGTGAACTTCTTGAAAGATGTAGATCTTTTGAGCTGTATAGTAACTGCCCTTACCTGAAACGAAGTCTTGCTTGTAGGAATACTCAGAGCCTGGGATTTAACTCCATTTCTGAAGTGAAACACAGCAGAGTTCTCATCCATTGATCACACTCTGCTTTAGAGCAAGGAGTATGCTCTTGCTTTCCAGAGTCTCTAAGAGCAGAAAACTTCAGTGTTCTCAGAAGAAAAGAACGGTGTTTCCTACACATACGGACCATATCTAGTTCATCTCTGCTTCTGAAACTGAAACAAACCATAGGCCCTCTAACATCCAATGCTTTTCAGTTAATATGAGAAACGTGTGAGCTTCGTGAACGATGTTGTTCGTTTGAGCTGTAAAGTAACTGCCTGTACCTGAAACGTAGTCTTGCTTGTAGGAAGACTCAGAGCCTGGGATTTAACTCCGTTTCTGAAGTGAAACACACAGCATAGTTCTCATCCATGGATCACACTCTGCTTTAGAGCAAGAAGCACGCTCTTGCTTTCTAGAGTCTCTAAGACAGCAAGAAACTTGAGTGTGATGAGAACAAAAGAACGGTGTTCGTACACGTACGGACCATATCTAGTCCAACTCTGCTTCTCAAACTGATACAAAGCACTGGTCCTCTAACATCCAATGCTTGTCACTTAAGATGAGAAACGTGTTAGCTTTGTGAACGATGTAGTTCGTTTGAGCTGAAAATGACTGCCCTTACTTGAAATGAAGTCTTGCTTGTAGGAAAACACACAGCCTGGGGTTTAACTCCATTTCTGAAGGGAAACACACAACACAGTTCTCATCCTTGGATCACACTCTGCTTTAGAGCAAGAAGCACTCTATTGCTTTCTAGATTCTCTAATACAGCAGGAAACTTGAGTGTGCTCAGAAGAAAAGAACAGTGTTTCCTATACATACAGACCATATCTAGTTCAACTGTGCTTGAAATTGATACAAAGCAAAGGTCCTCTAACATTCAATGCTTCTCAGTTAAGATGAGAAATGTGTGAGCTTCGTGAACGATGTAGTTCATTTGAGCTGTATAATAACTGCCCTTACCTGAAACGAAGTCTTGCTTGTAGGAATACTCAGAGCCTGGGATTTAACTCCATTTCTGAAGTGAAACACACAGCTGAGTTCTCATCCATTGATCACACTCTGCTTTAGAGCAAGGAGTATGCTCTTGCTTTCCAGAGTCCCTAAGAGCAGAAAACCTCAGTGTGCTCAGAACAAAAGAACAGTGTTTCCTACACATAGGGTCCATATCTAGTCCAACTCTGCTTCTGAAACTGATACAAAGCACTGGTCCTCTAACATCCAATACTTTTCTTTTAAGATGAGAAACGTGTGAGCTTCGTGAACGAGGTAGTTTGTTTGAGCAGAAATGTGACTGCCCTTATCTCAAACAAAGTAGTCCTTGTAGGAAGACACAGAGCATGGAATTTAACTCCTTATCTGAAGTCAAACACACAGCAGAGTTCTCATCCATTGATCACACTCAGCTTTAGAGCAAGAAGCACGCTCTTGCTTTCTAGAGTCTCTAAGACAGCAAGAAACTTGAGTGTGATGAGAACAAAAGAACGGTGTTCGTACACGTACGGACCATATCTAGTCCAACTCTGCTTCTGAAACTGATACAAAGCACTGTTCCTCTAACATCCAATGCTTGTCAGTTAAGATGAGAAACGTGTTAGCTTTGTGAACGATGTAGTGCGTTTGAGCTGAAAAGTGACTGCCCTTAACTGAAACGAAGTCTTGCTTGTAGGAAGACACAGAGCCTGGGGTTTAACTCCATTTCTGAAGGGAAACACACAACACAGTTCTCATCCTTGGATCACAATCTGCTTTAGAGCAAGAAGCATGCTCTTGCTTTCTAGAGTCTCTAAGACAGCAGGAAACATGAGTGTGCTCAGAAGAAAAGAACGGTGTTTTCCACACATACGGACCATATCTAGTTCAAATCTGCTTGAAATTGATACAAAGCAAAGGTCCTCTAACATCCAATGCTTGTCAGTTAAGATGAGAAACTTGTGAGCTTCTTGAACGATGTACTTCGTGTAAGCTGTAAAGAAACTGCCCTTACTTGAATCGAAGTCCTCCTTGTAGGAAGACTCAGAGCCTGGGATTAACTCCATTTCTGAAGTGAAACACACAGCAGAGTTGTCATCCATTGATCACACTCTGCTTTAGAGCAAGAAGCACGCTCTTGCTTTCTAGAGTCTCTAAGACAGTAGGAAACGTGAGTGTGCTCAGAACAAAAGAACGGTGTTTCCTCCACATACGGGCCATATCTAGTTCAACTCTGCTTCTGAAACTGAAAGAAACAACAGGTCCTCTAACATCCAATGCTTGTCATTTAAGATAAGAAACGTGTGAGCTTCGTGAACGATGTAGTTTGTTTGAGCTGAAAAGTGATTGCCCTTATCTGAAACAAAATAGTGCTTGTAGGAAGACACAGAACATGGGATTTAACTCCATTTCTGAAGGGAAACACACAGCAGAGTTCTCATCCATGGATCACACTCTGCTTTAGAGAAAGAAGGAAGCTCTTGCTTTCTAGAGTCTCTAAGACAGCAGGAAACATGAGTGTGCTGAAAACAAAAGAACGGTGATTCCTACACATACGGACCATATCTAGTACAACTCTGCCTCTGAAATTGATACAAAGCACAGGTTCTCTAACATCCAATGCTTGTCATTTAAGATGAGAAACGTGTGAGCTTTGTGAACGATGTAGTTCGTTTGAGCTGAAAAGTGACTGCCCTTACCTGAAACGATGTCTTGCTTCTAGGAAGACACAGACGCTGGGATTTAACTCCATTTCTGAAGGGAAACACACAGCAGAGTTCTCATCCATGGATCACACTCTGCTTTAGAGCAAGAAGGACGCTCTTGCTTTCTAGAATCTCTAATTCAGCAGGAAACTTGAGTGTGCTCAGAACAAATGAACAGTGTTTCCTACATATACGGATCATATTTAGTTCATCTCTGCTTCTGAAACTGAAAAAAACCAGAGGTCCTCTAATATCCAATGCTTGTCAGTTAAGATGAGAAACGTGTGAGCTTCGTGAACGATGTAGTTCGTTTGAGCTGTAAAGTAACTGCCCTTACCTGAAACGAAGACTTGTTGTAGGAAGACACAGAGCCTGGGGTTTAACTCCATTTCGAAGGGAAACACACAACACAGTTCTCATCCATGAATCACACTCTGCTTTAGAGCAAGAAGCATGCTCTTGCTTTCTAGATTCTCTAAGACAGCAGGAAACTTGAGTGTGCTCAGAAGAAAAGAACGGTGTTTCCTACACATACCGACCATATCTAGTTCAAATCTGCTTGAAATTGATACAAAGCAAAGGTCCTCTAACATCCAATGCCTCTCAGTTGAAATGAGAAACGTATGAGCTTCTTGAACGATGTAGTTCGTTTGAGCTGTAAAGTAACTGCCCTTACTTGAATCGAAGTCCTCCTTGTAGGAAGACTCAGAGCCTGGGATTTAACTCCATTTCTGAAGTGAAACACACAGCAGAGTTCTCATCCATTGATCACACTCTGCTTTAGAGCAGGAAGCACGCTCTTGCTTTCTAGAGTCTCTAAGACAGCAGGAAACGTGTGTGCTCAGAACAAAAGTACGGTGTTTCCTCCACATACAGGCCATATCTTGTTCAACCCTGCTTCTGAAACTGAAACAAACAACAGGTCCTCTCACATCCAATGCTTGTCAGTTTAGATGAGAAACGTGAAAGCTTCGTGACCGATGTAGTTCGTTTGAGCTGTAAAGTAACTGCCCTTACCTGAAAGGAAGTCTTGTTGTAGGAAGACTCAGAGCCTGGGATTTAACTCCATTACTGAAGTGAAACAGACAGCAGAGTTCTCATCCATTGATAACACTCTGCATTAGAGCAAGAAGCACGCTCTTGCTTTCTAGAGTATCTAACACAGCAGGAAACGTGAGTGTGCTGAGAACAAAAGAACGGTGTTCCCTACACATAGAGTCCATATCTAGTGCAACTCTGCTTCTGAAACTGACACAAAGCACTGGTCCTCTAACATCCAATACTTGTCATTTAAGATGAGAAACGTGTGAGCTTCGTGAACGAGGTAGTTTGTTTGAGCAGAAATGTGACTGCCCTTATAAGAAACAAAGTAGTCCTTGTAGGAAGACACAGAGCGTGGAATTTAAATCCATTTCTGAACGGAAACGCACAGCAGACTTCTCATCCATGGATCAAACTCTGCTTTAGAGCAAGAAGCACTCTCTTGCTTTCTAGATTCTCTAATACAGCAGGAAACTTGAGTGTGCTCAGAAAAAAAGAACGGAGTTTCCTACACATATGGACCATATCTAGTTCATCTCTGCTTCTGAAACTGAAACAAACCATAGGCCCTCTAACATCCAATGCTTGTCAGTTAATATGAGAAACGTGTGAGCTTCGTGAACGATGTAGTTCTTTTGAGCTGTAAAGTAACTGCCTGTACCTGAAACGTACTCTTGCTTGTAGAAAGACTCAGAGCCTGGGATTTAACTCCATTACTGAAGTGAAACAGACAGCAGAGTCCTCATCCATTGATAACACTCTGCATTAGAGCAAGAAGCACGCTCTTGCTTTCTAGAGTCTCTAAGACAGCAGGAAACGTGAGAGTGCTCAGAACAAATGAACGGTGTTTCCTCCACATACGGGCCATATCTAGTTCAACTCTGCTTCTGAAACTGAAAGAAACAACAGGTCCTCTAACATCCAATGATTGTCATTTAAGATAAGAAACGTGTGAGCTTCGTGAACGATGTAGTTTGTTTGAGCTGAAAAGTGACTGCCCTTATCTGAAACAAAATAGTGCTTGTAGGAAGACACAGAGCATTGGATTTAACTCCATTTCTGAAGTGAAACACAGCATAGTTCTCATCCATGGATCACACTCTGCTTTAGAGCAAGAAGCACGCTCTTGCTTTCCAGAGTCTCTAAGACAGCAAGAAACATGAGTGTGATGAGAAGAAAAGAACGTTGTTTCCCACACGTACGGACCATATCTAGTCCAACTCTGCTTCTGAAACTGATACAAAACACTGGTCCTCTAACATGCAATGCTTGTCAGTTAAGATGAGAAACGTGTGAGCTTCGTGAACGATGTAGTTCGTTTGAGCTCTAAAGTAACTGCCCTTACTTGAATCAAAGTCCTCCTTGTAGGAAGACTAAGAGCCTGGGATTATCTTCATTTCTGAAGTGAAACACACAGCAGAGTTCTCTTCCATTGATCACTCCCTGCTTTAGAGCAAGAAGCACGCTCTTGCTTTCTAGAGTCTCTAAGACAGCATGAAACATGAGTGTGCTCAGAACAAAAGAACAGTGTTTCCTCCACATACAGGCCATATCTTGTCCAACTCTGCTTCTGAAACTGAAAGAAACAACAGGTCCTCTCACATCCAATGCTTGTCAGTTTAGATGAGAAACGTGAAAGCTTTGTGACCGATGTAGTTCGTTTGAGCTGTAAAGTAACTGCCCTTACCTGAAAGGAAGTCTTGTTGTAGGAAGACTCAGAGCCTGGGATTTAACTCCATTACTGAAGTGAAACAGACAGCAGAGTTCTCATCCATTGATAACACTCTGCATTAGAGCAAGAAGCACGCTCTTGCTTTCTAGAGTATCTAAGACCGCAGGAAACGTGAGTGTGCTGAGAACAAATGAATGGTGTTTCCTACGCATACGGTCCGTATCTAGTCCAACTCTGCTTCTGAAACTGAAACAAACCATAGGCCCTCTAACATCCAATGCTTGTCATTTAAGATGAGAAACGTGTGAGCTTCGTGAACAATGTAGTTCGTTTGATCTGTATAGTAACTGCCCTTACCGGAAAAGAAGTCTTGCTTGTAGGAATACTCAGAGCCTGGGATTGAACTCCATTTCTGAAGTGAAACACACAGCAGAGTTCTCATCCATTGATCACACTCTGCTTTAGAGCAAGGAGTATGCTCTTGCTTTCCAGAGTCCCTAAGAGCAGAAAACATGAGTGTGTTCAGAACAAAAGAATGGTGTTTCCAACACATAGGGTCCATATCTAGTCCAACTCTGCTTCTGAAACTGATACAAAGCACTGGTCCTCTAACATCCAATACTTTTCATATAAGATGAGAAACGTGTGACCTTCGTGAACGAGGTAGTTTGTTTGAGCAGAAATGTGACTGCCCTTATCTCAAAAAAAGTAGTCCTTGTAGGAAGACACAGAGCATGGAATTTAACTCCTTTTCTGAAGTCAAACACACAGCAGAGTTCTCATCCATTGATCACACTCAGCTTTAGAGCAAGAAGCACGCTCTTGCTTTCTAGAGTCTCTAAGACAGCAAGAAACTTGAGTGTGATGAGAACAAAAGAACGGTGTTCGTACACGTACGGACCATATCTAGTCCAACTCTGCTTCTGAAACTCATACAAAGCACTGGTCCTCTAACATCCAATGCTTGTCAGTTAAGATGAGAAACGTGTTAGCTTTGTGAACGATGTAGTTCGTTTGAGCTGAAAAGTGACTGCCCTTAACTGAAATGAAGTCTTGCTTGTAGGAAGACACACAGCCTGGGGTTTAACTCCATTTCTGAAGGGAAACACACAACACAGTTCTCATCCTTGGATCACACTCTGCTTTAGAGCAAGAAGCATGCTCTTGCTTTCTAGAGTCTCTAAGACAGCAGGAAACTTGAGTGTGCTCAGAAGAAAAGAACGGTGTTTCCTACACAAACGGACCATATCTAGTTCAAATCTGCTTGAAATTGATACAAAGCAAAGGTCCTCTAACATCCAATGCTTGTCAGTTAAGATGAGAAACTTGTGAGCTTCTTGAACGATGTAGTTCGTTTGAGCTGTAAAGTAACTGCCCTTACCTGAAAGGAAGTCTTGTTGTAGGAAGACTCAGAGCCTGGGATTTAACTCCATTACTGAAGTGAAACAGACAGCAGAGTTCTCATCCATTTATAACACTCTGCATTAGAGCAAGAAGCACGCTCTTGCTTTCTAGAGTATCTAAGACAGCAGGAAACGTGAGTGTGCTGAGAACAAATGAATGGTGTTTCCTACGCATACGGTCCGTATCTAGTCCAACTCTGCTTCTGAAACTGAAACAAACCATAGGCCCTCTAACATCCAATGCTTGTCATTTAAGATGAGAAACGTGTGAGCTTCGTGAACAATGTAGTTCGTTTGAGCTGTATAGTAACTGCCCTTACCTGAAACGAAGTCTTGCTTGTAGGAATACTCTGAGCCTGGGATTGAACTCCATTTCTGAAGTGAAACACACAGCAGAGTTCTCATCCATTGATCACACTCTGCTTTAGAGCAAGGAGTATGCTCTTGCTTTCCAGAGTCCCTAAGAGCAGAAAACCTGAGTGTGCTCAGAACAAAAGAATGGTGTTTCCTACACATAGGGTCCATATCTATTACAACTCTGCTTCTGATACTGATACAAAGCACGGGTCCTCTAACATCCAATACTTTTCATTTAAGATGAGAAACGTGTGAGCTTCGTGAACGAGGTAGTTTGTTTGAGCAGAAATGTGACTGCCCTTATCTCAAACAAAGTAGTCCTTGTAGGAAGACACAGAGCATGGAATTTAACTCCTTTTCTGAAGTCAAACACACAGCAGAGTTCTCATCCATTGATCACACTCAGCTTTAGAGCAAGAAGCACGCTCTTGCTTTCTAGAGTCTCTAAGACAGCAAGAAACTTGAGTGTGATGAGAACAAAAGAACGGTGTTCGTACACGTACGGACCATATCTAGTCCAACTCTGCTTCTGAAACTGATACAAAGCACTGGTCCTCTAACATCCAATGCTTGTCAGTTAAGATGAGAAATGTGTTAGCTTTGTGAACGATGTAGTTCGTTTGAGCTGAAAAGTGACTGCCCTTAACTGAAACGAAGTCTTGCTTGTAGGAAGACACACAGCCTGGGGTTTAACTCCATTTCTGAAGGGAAACACACAACACAGTTCTCATCCTTGGATCACACTCTGCTTTAGAGCAAGAAGCATGCTCTTGCTTTCTAGAGTCTCTAAGACAGCAGGAAACTTGAGTGTGCTCAGAAGAAAAGAACGGTGTTTCCTACACAAACGGAACATATCTAGTTCAAATCTGCTTGAAATTGATACAAAGCAAAGGTCCTCTAACATCCAATGCTTGTCAGTTAAGATGAGAAACTTGTGAGCTTCTTGAATGATGTAGTTCGTTGGAGCTGTAAAGTAACTGCCCTTACTTGAATCGAAGTCCTCCTTGTAGGAACTCAGAGCATGGGATTTAACTCCATTTCTGAAGTGAAACACACAGCAGAGTTCTCTTCCATTGATCACACTCTGCTTTAGAGCAAGAAGCACGCTCTTGCTTTCTAGAGTCTCTAAGACAGCAGGAAACGTGAGTGTGCTCAGAACAAAAGAACGGTGTTTCCTCCACATACGGGCCATATGTAGTTCAACTCTGCTTCTGAAACTGAAAGAAACAACAGGTCCTCTAACATCCAATGCTTGTCATTTAAGATAAGAAACATGTGAGCTTCGTGAACGATGTAGTTTGTTTGAGCTGAAAAGTGACTGCCCTTATCTGAAACAAAATAGTGCTTGTAGGAAGACACAGAGCATTGGATTTAACTCCATTTCTGAAGTGAAACACAGCATAGTTCTCATCCATGGATCACACTCTGCTTTAGAGCAAGAAGCACGCTCTTGCTTTCCAGAGTCTCTAAGACAGCAAGAAACATGAGTGTGATGAGAAGAAAAGAACGTTGTTTCCCACACGTACGGACCATATCTAGTCCAACTCTGCTTCTGAAACTGATACAAAACACTGGTCCTCTAACATGCAATGCTTGTCAGTTAAGATGAGAAACGTGTGAGCTTCGTGAACGATGTAGTTCGTTTGAGCTCTAAAGTAACTGCCCTTACTTGAATCAAAGTCCTCCTTGTAGGAAGACTAAGAGCCTGGGATTATCTTCATTTCTGAAGTGAAACACACAGCAGAGTTCTCTTCCATTGATCACTCCCTGCTTTAGAGCAAGAAGCACGCTCTTGCTTTCTAGAGTCTCTAAGACAGCATGAAACATGAGTGTGCTCAGAACAAAAGAACAGTGTTTCCTCCACATACAGGCCATATCTTGTCCAACTCTGCTTCTGAAACTGAAAGAAACAACAGGTCCTCTCACATCCAATGCTTGTCATTTAAGATGAGAAACGTGTGAGCTTCGTGAACAATGTAGTTCGTTTGAGCTGTATAGTAACTCCCCTTACCTGAAACGAAGTCTTGCTTGTAGGAATACTCAGAGCCTGGGATTGAACTCCATTTCTGAAGTGAAACACACAGCAGAGTTCTCATCCATTGATCACACTCTGCTTTAGAGCAAGGAGTATGCTCTTGCTTTCCAGAGTCCCTAAGAGCAGAAAACCTGAGTGTGCTCAGAACAAAAGAATGGTGTTTCCTACACATAGGGTCCATATCTATTACAACTCTGCTTCTGATACTGATACAAAGCACGGGTCCTCTAACATCCAATACTTTTCATTTAAGATGAGAAACGTGTGAGCTTCGTGAACGAGGTAGTTTGTTTGAGCAGAAATGTGACTGCCCTTATCTCAAACAAAGTAGTCCTTGTAGGAAGACACAGAGCATGGAATTTAACTCCTTTTCTGAAGTCAAACACACAGCAGAGTTCTCATCCATTGATCACACTCTGCTTTAGAGCATGAAGCACGCTCTTGCTTTCTAGATTCTCTAATACAGCAGGAAACTTGAGTGTGCTCAGAAGAAAAGAACGGTGTTTCCTACACATACTGACCATATATAGTTCATCTCTGCTTCTGAAACTGAAATAAAACATAGGCCCTCTAACATCCAATGCTTGTCAGTTAATATGAGAAACGTGTGAGCTTCGTGAACAATGTAGTTCTTTTGAGCTGTATAGTAACTGCCCTTACCTGAAACGAAGTCTTGCTTGTAGGAATACTCAGAGCCTGGGATTGAACTCCATTTCTGAAGTGAAACACACAGCAGAGTTCTCATCCATGGATCACACTCTGCTTTAGAGAAAGAAGGACACTCTTGCTTTCTAGAGTCTCTAAGACAGCAGGAAACATGAGTGTGCTGAAAACAAAAGAACGGTGATTCCTACACATATGGACCATATCTAGTAAAACTCTGCCTCTGAAATTGATACAAAGCACAGGTTCTCTAACATCCAATGCTTGTCATTTAAGATGAGAAACGTGTGA
>CATKUP010000682.1:0-92000 GCA_949786385.1 Onychomys leucogaster
ATTTCAGAAGCAGATTTGGACAAGATATGGTCCGCATGTGTAGGAAAAACCGTTCTTTTGTTCTCATCACACTCATGTTTCCTGCAGCCTTAGAGACTCTAGAAAGCAAGAGCATGCTTCTTGCTGTAAAGTAGAGTGTGAACAATGGATGAGAACTCTACTGTGTGTTTCACTTCAGAAATGTTGTTAAATCCCAGGCTCTGAGTCTTACTAAAAACAAGACTTCTTTTCAGGTAAGGGCAGTCACTTTTCAGCTCAAACGAATTACATCGGTCACGAAGCTCACACGGTTCTCATCTTAACTGACTGGCATTGTATGTTAGAGGACCAGTGCTTTGTATCAATTTCAGAAGCAGAGTTGGACTAGATATGGTCCATATGTGTAAGAAACACCGTTCTTTTGTTCTCAGCACACTCAGGTTTCCTGCTGTATTAGAGACTCTAGAATGCAAGAGCGTGCTTCTTGCTCTAAAGCAGAGTGTGATCAATGGATGAGAACTCTATTGTGTGTTTCACTTCAAAAATGGAGTTAAATCACAGGCTCTGAGTCTTCCTACAAGCAAGACTTCGTTTCAGGTAAGGGAAGTTACTTTACAGCTCAAACGAACGACATCGTTCACGAAGCTCACACGTTTCTCATCTTAACTGACAATCATTGGATGTTAGACGACCTGTGGTTTGTTTCAGTTTCAGAAGCAGAGTTGGACAAGATATGGTCCGTATGTGTAGGGAACACGGTTCTTTTGTTCTCATCACACACATGTTTCCTGCTGTCTTAGAGACTCTAGAAAGCAAGAACGTGTTTCTTGCTGTAAAGCACAGTGTGAACAATGGATGAGAACTCGGCTGTGTGTTTCACTTGAGAAATGGAGTTAAATCCCATGCTCTGAGTCTTGCTACAAGAAAGACTTCGTTTCAGGTAAGGGAAGTTGCTTTACAACTCAAACGAACTACATCGTTCACGAAGCTCACACGTTTCTCATCTTAACTGACAAGCATTGGATGTTAGAGGACCAGTGCTTTGTATCAGTTTCAGAAGGAGAGTTGGACTAGATATGATCCGTATGTGTAGGAAACACCGTTCATTTATCCTCAGGACAATCAACGTTCCTGCTGTCTTAGAGATTCTAGAAAGTTGGAGCATGATTCTTGCTCTACAGCAGAGTGTGTTCCATGGATGAGAACTAGGTTGTGTGTTTCACTTCAGATATGGAGTTAAATCCCAGGCTCTGAGTCTTCCTACAAGCAAGACTTCGTTTCAGGTAAGGGCATTTACTTTACAGCTCAAACGAACTATATCGTTCACAAAGCTCACAAGTTTCTCATCTTTACTGAGAATATTCGATGTTAGAGGACCTTTGCTTTGTATAAATTTCAAGCACAGTTGAACTAGATATGGTCCGTATGTATAGGAAACACGGTTCTTTTCTTCTGAGCACACTCACATTTCCTGCTGTATTAGAGAGTCTAGAATGCAAGAGCGTGCTTCTTGCTCTAAAGCAGATTGTGAACAATGGATGCGAACTGTGTTGTGTGTTTCCCTTCAGAAATGGAGTTAAATCCCAGGCTCTGTGTCTTCCTACAAGCATGACTTCTTTTCAGGTAAGGGCAGTAACTTTTCAGCTCAAACGAATTACATCGGTCACGAAGCTCACACGGTTCTCATCTAAACTGACAGGCATTGGATGTTAGAGGACCTTGGGTTTCTTTCAGTTTCAGAAGCAGAGTTGGACTAGATATGGTCCGTATGTGTAGGAAACACCGTTCTTTTTTTCTCAGCACACTCATGTTTCCTGCTGTATTAGAGACTCTAGAAAGCAAGAGCGTGCTTCTTGCTGTAAAGCAGAGTGTGATCAATGGATGAGAACTCTGTTGTGTGTTTCACTTCAGAAATTTAGTTAAATACCAGGCTCTGAGCCTTCCTACAACCAAGACTTCGTTTCAGGTAAGGGCAGTCACTTTTCAGCTCAAACGAATGACATTGGTCACGAAGCTCACACGTTTCTCATCTTAACTGACAAGCATTGGATGTTAGAGGACCAGTGCTTTGTATCAGTTTCAGAAGCAGAGTTGGACTAGATATGATCTGTATGGGTAGGAAACACCGCTCATTTGTTCTCAGCACTCTCTAGTTTCCTGCTGTCTTAGAGACTCTAGAAAGCTAGAGCGTGCTTCTTGCTCTATAGCAGAGTGTGATCAATGGATGAAAACTCTGTTGTGTGTTTCACTTTAGAAATTTAGTTAAATCCCTGGCTCTGAACCTTCCTACAAGCAAGACTTCGTTTCAGGTAAGGGCAGTCACTTTTCAGCTCAAACGAATTACATCGATCACGAAGCTCACACGTTTCTCATCTTAACTGACAAGCATTGGATGTTAGAAGACCAGTGCTTTGTATCAGTTTCAGAATCAGAGTTGGACTACATATGGTACGTATGTGTAAGAAACACTGTTCTTTTGTTCTCATCACACTCAATTTTCCTGCTGTCTTAGAGATTCTAGAAAGCAAGAGTATGCTTCTTTCTCTAAAGCAGAGTGTGATCAATGGAAGAGAACTCTGTTGTGTGTTTCACTTGAGAAATGGAGTTAAATCCCATGCTCTGAGTCTTGCTACAAGAAAGACTTCGTTTCAGGTAAGGGAAGTTGCTTTACAACTCAAACGAACTACATCGTTCACGAAGCTCACACGTTTCTCATCTTAACTGACAAGCATTGGATGTTAGAGGACCTTAGGTTTGTTTCAGTTTCAGAAGCAGTGTTGGACTAGATATGGTCTGTATGTGTAGGAAACACCGTTCTTTTTTTCTCAGCACACTCATGTTTCCTGCTGTATTAGAGACTCCAGAAAGCAAGAGCGTGCTTCTTGCTCTAAAGCAGAGAGTGATCAATGGATGAGAACTCTGTTGTGTGTTTCACTTCAGAAATGGAGTTAAATCCCAGGCTGTGAGTCTTCCTACAAGCAAGACTTCGTTTCAGGTAAGGGCAGTCACTTTTCAGCTCAAACGAATTTCATCCGTCACGAAGCTCACACGTTTCTCATCTTAAGTGACAAGCATTGGATGTTAGAGGACCAGTGCTTTCTGTCAGTTTCAGAAGCAGAGTTGGACTAGATATGATCTGTATGGGTAGGAAGCACCGTTCATTTGTTCTCAGCACACTCAAAGTTCCTGCTGTCTTCGAGACTCTAGAAAGTTCGAGCGTGCTTCTTGCTCTAAAGCAGTGTGTGATCCATGGATGAGAACTGTGTTGTGTGTTTCCCTTCAGAAATGGAGTTAAATCCCAGGCTCTGAATCTTCCTACAAGGAAGAAATCGTTTCCTGCAAGGGCAGTAACTTTTTAGCTCAAACGATCTACATCGTTCAGGAAGCTCACGCGTTTCTCATCTTAACTGACAAGCATTGGATGTAGAGGACCTGTGGTTTGTTTCAATTTCAGAAGCAGATTTGGACAAGATATGGTCCGCATGTGTAGGAAAAACCATTCTTTTGTTCTCATCACACTCATGTTTCCTGCAGCCTTAGAGACTCTAGAAAGCAAGAGCATGCTTCTTGCTGTAAAGTAGAGTGTGAACAATGGATGAGAACTCTACTGTGTGTTTCACTTCAGAAATGTTGTTAAATCCCAGGCTCTGATTCTTACTAAAAACAAGACTTCTTTTCAGGTAAGGGCAGTCACTTTTCAGCTCAAACGAATTACATCGGTCACGAAGCTCACACGGTTCTCATCTTAACTGACTGGCATTGTATGTTAGAGGACCAGTGCTTTGTATCAATTTCAGAAGCAGAGTTGGACTAGATATATGGTCCATATGTGTAAGAAACACCGTTCTTTTGTTCTCAGCACACTCAGGTTTCCTGCTGTATTAGAGACTCTAGAATGCAAGAGCGTGCTTCTTGCTCTAAAGCAGAGTGTGATCAATGGATGAGAACTCTATTGTGTGTTTCACTTCAAAAATGGAGTTAAATCACAGGCTCTGAGTCTTCCTACAAGCAAGACTTCGTTTCAGGTAAGGGAAGTTACTTTACAGCTCAAACGAACGACATCGTTCACGAAGCTCACACGTTTCTCATCTTAACTGACAATCATTGGATGTTAGACGACCTGTGGTTTGTTTCAGTTTCAGAAGCAGAGTTGGACAAGATATGGTCCGTATGTGTAGGGAACACGGTTCTTTTGTTCTCATCACACACATGTTTCCTGCTGTCTTAGAGACTCTAGAAAGCAAGAACGTGTTTCTTGCTGTAAAGCACAGTGTGAACAATGGATGAGAACTCGGCTGTGTGTTTCACTTGAGAAATGGAGTTAAATCCCATGCTCTGAGTCTTGCTACAAGAAAGACTTCGTTTCAGGTAAGGGAAGTTGCTTTACAACTCAAACGAACTACATCGTTCACGAAGCTCACACGTTTCTCATCTTAACTGACAAGCATTGGATGTTAGAGGACCAGTGCTTTGTATCAGTTTCAGAAGGAGAGTTGGACTAGATATGATCCGTATGTGTAGGAAACACCGTTCATTTATTCTCAGGACACTCAACGTTCCTGCTGTCTTAGAGATTCTAGAAAGTTGGAGCATGATTCTTGCTCTACAGCAGAGTGTGTTCCATGGATGAGAACTAGGTTGTGTGTTTCACTTCAGATATGGAGTTAAATCCGAGGCTCTGAGTCTTCCTACAAGCAAGACTTCGTTTCAGGTAAGGGCATTTACTTTACAGCTCAAACGAACTATATCGTTCACGAAGCTCACAAGTTTCTCATCTTTACTGAGAATATTCGATGTTAGAGGACCTTTGCTTTGTATAAATTTCAAGCACAGTTGAACTAGATATGGTCCGTATGTATAGGAAACACGGTTCTTTTCTTCTGAGCACACTCACATTTCCTGCTGTATTAGAGAGTCTAGAATGCAAGAGCGTGCTTCTTGCTCTAAAGCAGATTGTGAACAATGGATGCGAACTGTGTTGTGTGTTTCCCTTCAGAAATGGAGTTAAATCCCAGGCTCTGTGTCTTCCTACAAGCATGACTTCTTTTCAGGTAAGGGCAGTAACTTTTCAGCTCAAACGAATTACATCGGTCACGAAGCTCACACGGTTCTCATCTAAACTGACAGGCATTGGATGTTAGAGGACCTTGGGTTTCTTTCAGTTTCAGAAGCAGAGTTGGACTAGATATGGTCCGTATGTGTAGGAAACACCGTTCTTTTTTTCTCAGCACACTCATGTTTCCTGCTGTATTAGAGACTCTAGAAAGCAAGAGCGTGCTTCTTGCTGTAAAGCAGAGTGTGATCAATGGATGAGAACTCTGTTGTGTGTTTCACTTCAGAAATTTAGTTAAATACCAGGCTCTGAGCCTTCCTACAACCAAGACTTCGTTTCAGGTATGGGCAGTCACTTTTCAGCTCAAACGAATGACATCGGTCACGAAGCTCACACGTTTCTCATCTTAACTGACAAGCATTGGATGTTAGAGGACCAGTGCTTTGTATCAGTTTCAGAAGCAGAGTTGGACTAGATATGATCTGTATGGGTAGGAAACACTGCTCATTTGTTCTCAGCACTCTCAAGTTTCCTGCTGTCTTAGAGACTCTAGA
This sequence comes from Onychomys leucogaster, assembly GCA_949786385.1. Classification (NCBI taxonomy): domain Eukaryota; kingdom Metazoa; phylum Chordata; class Mammalia; order Rodentia; family Cricetidae; genus Onychomys; species Onychomys leucogaster. Next base: position 5,587 of record CATKUP010000682.1, read on the forward strand.
AAGCTAGAGCGTGCTTCTTGCTCTATAGCAGAGTGTGATCAATGGATGAAAACTCTGTTGTGTGTTTCACTTTAGAAATTTAGTTAAATCCCTGGCTCTGAACCTTCCTACAAGCAAGACTTCGTTTCAGGTAAGGGCAGTCACTTTTCAGCTCAAACGAATTACATCGATCACGAAGCTCACACGTTTCTCATCTTAACTGACAAGCATTGGATGTTAGAAGACCAGTGCTTTGTATCAGTTTCAGAATCAGAGTTGGACTACATATGGTCCGTATGTGTAAGAAACACTGTTCTTTTGTTTTCAGCACACTCAAGTTTCCTGCTGTCTTAGAGATTCTAGAAAGCAAGAGGATGCTTCTTTCTCTAAAGCAGAGTGTGATCAATGGAAGAGAACTCTGTTGTGTGTTTCACTTCAGAAATGGAGTTAAATCCCAGGCTCTGAGTCTTCCTACAAGAAAGACTTCATTTCAGGTAAGGGAAGTTGCTTTACAACTCAAACGAACTACATCGTTCATGAAGCTCACACGTTTCACATCTTAACTGACAACCATTGGATGTTAGAGGACCTTAGGTTTGTTTCAGTTTCAGAAGCAGAGTTGGACTAGATATGGTCTGTATGTGTAGGAAACACCGTTCTTTTTTTCTCAGCACACTCATGTTTCCTGCTGTATTAGACTCCAGAAAGCAAGAGCGTGCTTCTTGCTCTAAAGCAGAGAGTGATCAATGGATGAGAACTCTGTCGTGTGTTTCACTTCAGAAATGGAGTTAAATCCCAGGCTGTGAGTCTTCCTACAAGCAAGACTTCGTTTCAGGTAAGGGCAGTCACTTTTCAGCTCAAACGAATTTCATCCGTCACGAAGCTCACACGTTTCTCATCTTAAGTGACAAGCATTGGATGTTAGAGGACCAGTGTTTTCTGTCAGTTTCAGAAGCAGAGTTGGACTAGATATGATCTGTATGGGTAGGAAGCACCGTTCATTTGTTCTCAGCACACTCAAAGTTCCTGCTGTCTTCGAGACTCTAGAAAGTTCGAGCGTGCTTCTTGCTCTAAAGCAGTGTGTGATCCATGGATGAGAACTGTGTTGTGTGTTTCCCTTCAGAAATGGAGTTAAATCCCAGGCTCTGAATCTTCCTAGAAGCAAGAAATCGTTTCCTGCAAGGGCAGTAACTTTTCAGCTCAAACGATCTACATCGTTCAGGAAGCTCACGCGTTTCTCATTTTAACTGACAAGCATTGGATGTAGAGGACCTGTGGTTTGTTTCAATTTCAGAAGCAGATTTGGACAAGATATTGTCCGCATGTGTAGGAAAAACCGTTCTTTTGTTCTCATCACACTCATGTTTCCTGCAGCCTTAGAGACTCTAGAAAGCAAGAGCATGCTTCTTGCTGTAAAGTAGAGTGTGAACAATGGATGAGAACTCTACTGTGTGTTTCACTTCAGAAATGTTGTTAAATCCCAGGCTCTGAGTCTTACTAAAAACAAGACTTCTTTTCAGGTAAGGGCAGTCACTTTTCAGCTCAAACGAATTACATCGGTCACGAAGCTCACACGGTTCTCATCTTAACTGACTGGCATTGTATGTTAGAGGACCAGTGCTTTGTATCAATTTCAGAAGCAGAGTTGGACTAGATATGGTCCATATGTGTAAGAAACACCGTTCTTTTGTTCTCAGCACACTCAGGTTTCCTGCTGTATTAGAGACTCTAGAATGCAAGAGCGTGCTTCTTGCTCTAAAGCAGAGTGTGATCAATGGATGAGAACTCTATTGTGTGTTTCACTTCAAAAATGGAGTTAAATCACAGGCTCTGAGTCTTCCTACAAGCAAGACTTCGTTTCAGGTAAGGGAAGTTACTTTACAGCTCAAACGAACGACATCGTTCACGAAGCTCACACGTTTCTCATCTTAACTGACAATCATTGGATGTTAGACGACCTGTAGTTTGTTTCAGTTTCAGAGGCAGAGTTGGACAAGATATGGTCCGTATGTGTAGGGAACACGGTTCTTTTGTTCTCATCACACACATGTTTCCTGCTGTCTTAGAGACTCTAGAAAGCAAGAACGTGTTTCTTGCTGTAAAGCACAGTGTGAACAATGGATGAGAACTCGGCTGTGTGTTTCACTTGAGAAATGGAGTTAAATCCCATGCTCTGAGTCTTGCTACAAGAAAGACTTCGTTTCAGGTAAGGGAAGTTGCTTTACAACTCAAACGAACTACATCGTTCACGAAGCTCACACGTTTCTCATCTTAACTGACAAGCATTGGATGTTAGAGGACCAGTGCTTTGTATCAGTTTCAGAAGGAGAGTTGGACTAGATATGATCTGTATGTGTAGGAAACACCGTTCATTTATCCTCAGGACAATCAACGTTCCTGCTGTCTTAGAGATTCTAGAAAGTTGGAGCATGATTCTTGCTCTACAGCAGAGTGTGTTCCATGGATGAGAACTAGGTTGTGTGTTTCACTTCAGATATGGAGTTAAATCCCAGGCTGTGAGTCTTCCTACAAGCAAGACTTCGTTTCAGGTAAGGGCATTTACTTTACAGCTCAAACGAACTATATCGTTCACAAAGCTCACAAGTTTCTCATCTTTACTGAGAATATTCGATGTTAGAGGACCTTTGCTTTGTATAAATTTCAAGCACAGTTGAACTAGATATGGTCCGTATGTATAGGAAACACGGTTCTTTTCTTCTGAGCACACTCACATTTCCTGCTGTATTAGAGAGTCTAGAATGCAAGAGCGTGCTTCTTGCTCTAAAGCAGATTGTGAACAATGGATGCGAACTGTGTTGTGTGTTTCCCTTCAGAAATGGAGTTAAATCCCAGGCTCTGTGTCTTCCTAAAAGCATGACTTCTTTTCAGGTAAGGGCAGTAACTTTTCAGCTCAAACGAATTACATCGGTCACGAAGCTCACACGGTTCTCATCTAAACTGACAGGCATTGGATGTTAGAGGACCTTGGGTTTCTTTCAGTTTCAGAAGCAGAGTTGGACTAGATATGGTCCGTATGTGTAGGAAACACCGTTCTTTTTTTCTCAGCACACTCATGTTTCCTGCTGTATTAGAGACTCTAGAAAGCAAGAGCGTGCTTCTTGCTGTAAAGCAGAGTGTGATCAATGGATGAGAACTCTGTTGTGTGTTTCACTTCAGAAATTTAGTTAAATACCAGGCTCTGAGCCTTCCTACAACCAAGACTTCGTTTCAGGTAAGGGCAGTCACTTTTCAGCTCAAACGAATGACATTGGTCACGAAGCTCACACGTTTCTCATCTTAACTGACAAGCATTGGATGTTAGAGGACCAGTGCTTTGTATCAGTTTCAGAAGCAGAGTTGGACTAGATATGATCTGTATGGGTAGGAAACACCGCTCATTTGTTCTCAGCACTCTCTAGTTTCCTGCTGTCTTAGAGACTCTAGAAAGCTAGAGCGTGCTTCTTGCTCTATAGCAGAGTGTGATCAATGGATGAAAACTCTGTTGTGTGTTTCACTTTAGAAATTTAGTTAAATCCCTGGCTCTGAACCTTCCTACAAGCAAGACTTCGTTTCAGGTAAGGGCAGTCACTTTTCAGCTCAAACGAATTACATCGATCACGAAGCTCACACGTTTCTCATCTTAACTGACAAGCATTGGATGTTAGAAGACCAGTGCTTTGTATCAGTTTCAGAATCAGAGTTGGACTACATATGGTCCGTATGTGTAAGAAACACCGTTCTTTTGTTCTCAGCACACTCAAGTTTCCTGCTGTCTTAGAGATTCTAGAAAGCAAGAGGATGCTTCTTTCTCTAAAGCAGAGTGTGATCAATGGAAGAGAACTCTGTTGTGTGTTTCACTTCAGAAATGGAGTTAAATCCCAGGCTCTGAGTCTTCCTACAAGAAAGACTTCATTTCAGGTAAGGGAAGTTGCTTTACAACTCAAAAGAACTACATCGTTCATGAAGCTCATACGTTTCACATCTTAACTGACAACCATTGGATGTTAGAGGACCTTAGGTTTGTTTCAGTTTCAGAAGCAGAGTTGGACTAGATATGGTCTGTATGTGTAGGAAACACCGTTCTTTTTTTCTCAGCACACTCATGTTTCCTGCTGTATTAGAGACTCCAGAAAGCAAGAGCGTGCTTCTTGCTCTAAAGCAGAGAGTGATCAATGGATGAGAACTCTGTCGTGTGTTTCACTTCAGAAATGGAGTTAAATCCCAGGCTGTGAGTCTTCCTACAAGCAAGACTTCGTTTCAGGTAAGGGCAGTCACTTTTCAGCTCAAACGAATTTCATCCGTCACGAAGCTCACACGTTTCTCATCTTAAGTGACAAGCATTGGATGTTAGAGGACCAGTGCTTTCTGTCAGTTTCAGAAGCAGAGTTGGACTAGATATGATCTGTATGGGTAGGAAGCACCGTTCATTTGTTCTCAGCACACTCAACGTTCCTGCTGTCTTCGAGACTCTAGAAAGTTCAAGCGTGCTTCTTGCTCTAAAGCAGTGTGTGATCCATGGATGAGAACTGTGTTGTGTGTTTCCCTTCAGAAATGGAGTTAAATCCCAGGCTCTGAATCTTCCTACAAGCAAGAAATCGTTTCCTGCAAGGGCAGTAACTTTTCAGCTCAAACGATCTACATCGTTCAGGAAGCTCACGCGTTTCTCATCTTAACTGACAAGCATTGGATGTAGAGGACCTGTGGTTTGTTTCAATTTCAGAAGCAGATTTGGACAAGATATGGTCCGCATGTGTAGGAAAAACAGTTCTTTTGTTCTCATCACACTCATGTTTCCTGCAGCCTTAGAGACTCTAGAAAGCAAGAGCATGCTTCTTGCTGTAAAGTAGAGTGTGAACAATGGATGAGAACTCTACTGTGTGTTTCACTTCAGAAATGTTGTTAAATCCCAGGCTCTGATTCTTACTAAAAACAAGACTTCTTTTCAGGTAAGGGCAGTCACTTTTCAGCTCAAACGAATTACATCGGTCACGAAGCTCACACGGTTCTCATCTTAACTGACTGGCATTGTATGTTAGAGGACCAGTGCTTTGTATCAATTTCAGAAGCAGAGTTGGACTAGATATGGTCCATATGTGTAAGAAACACCGTTCTTTTGTTCTCAGCACACTCAGGTTTCCTGCTGTATTAGAGACTCTAGAATGCAAGAGCGTGCTTCTTGCTCTAAAGCAGAGTGTGATCAATGGATGAGAACTCTATTGTGTGTTTCACTTCAAAAATGGAGTTAAATCACAGGCTCTGAGTCTTCCTACAAGCAAGACTTCGTTTCAGGTAAGGGAAGTTACTTTACAGCTCAAACGAACGACATCGTTCACGAAGCTCACACGTTTCTCATCTTAACTGACAATCATTGGATGTTAGACGACCTGTGGTTTGTTTCAGTTTCAGAAGCAGAGTTGGACAAGATATGGTCCGTATGTGTAGGGAACACGGTTCTTTTGTTCTCATCACACACATGTTTCCTGCTGTCTTAGAGACTCTAGAAAGCAAGAACGTGTTTCTTGCTGTAAAGCACAGTGTGAACAATGGATGAGAACTCGGCTGTGTGTTTCACTTGAGAAATGGAGTTAAATCCCATGCTCTGAGTCTTGCTACAAGAAAGACTTCGTTTCAGGTAAGGGAAGTTGCTTTACAACTCAAACGAACTACATCGTTCACGAAGCTCACACGTTTCTCATCTTAACTGACAAGCATTGGATGTTAGAGGACCAGTGCTTTGTATCAGTTTCAGAAGGAGAGTTGGACTAGATATGATCTGTATGTGTAGGAAACACCGTTCATTTATCCTCAGGACAATCAACGTTCCTGCTGTCTTAGAGATTCTAGAAAGTTGGAGCATGATTCTTGCTCTACAGCAGAGTGTGTTCCATGGATGAGAACTAGGTTGTGTGTTTCACTTCAGATATGGAGTTAAATCCCAGGCTCTGAGTCTTCCTACAAGCAAGACTTCGTTTCAGTTAAGGGCATTTACTTTACAGCTCAAACGAACTATATCGTTCACAAAGCTCACAAGTTTCTCATCTTTACTGAGAATATTCGATGTTAGAGGACCTTTGCTTTGTATAAATTTCAAGCACAGTTGAACTAGATATGGTCCGTATGTATAGGAAACACGGTTCTTTTCTTCTGAGCACACTCACATTTCCTGCTGTATTAGAGAGTCTAGAATGCAAGAGCGTGCTTCTTGCTCTAAAGCAGATTGTGAACAATGGATGCGAACTGTGTTGTGTGTTTCCCTTCAGAAATGGAGTTAAATCCCAGGCTCTGTGTCTTCCTAAAAGCATGACTTCTTTTCAGGTAAGGGCAGTAACTTTTCAGCTCAAACGAATTACATCGGTCACGAAGCTCACACGGTTCTCATCTTAACTGACAAGCATTGGATGTTAGAGGACCAGTGCTTTGTATCAGTTTCAGAAGCAGAGTTGGATAGATATGATCTGTATGGGTAGGAAACACCGCTCATTTGTTCTCAGCACTCTCAAGTTTCCTGCTGTCTTAGAGACTCTAGAAAGCTAGAGCGTGCTTCTTGCTCTATAGCAGAGTGTGATCAATGGATGAAAACTCTGTTGTGTGTTTCACTTTAGAAATTTAGTTAAATCCCTGGCTCTGAACCTTCCTACAAGCAAGACTTCGTTTCAGGTAAGGGCAGTCACTTTTCAGCTCAAACGAATTACATCGATCACGAAGCTCACACGTTTCTCATCTTAACTGACAAGCATTGGATGTTAGAAGACCAGTGCTTTGTATCAGTTTCAGAATCAGAGTTGGACTACATATGGTCCGTATGTGTAAGAAACACCGTTCTTTTGTTCTCAGCACACTCAAGTTTCCTGCTGTCTTAGAGATTCTAGAAAGCAAGAGGATGCTTCTTTCTCTAAAGCAGAGTGTGATCAATGGAAGAGAACTCTGTTGTGTGTTTCACTTCAGAAATGGAGTTAAATCCCAGGCTGTGAGTCTTCCTACAAGCAAGACTTCGTTTCAGGTAAGGGCAGTCACTTTTCAGCTCAAACGAATTTCATCCGTCACGAAGCTCACACGTTTCTCATCTTAAGTGACAAGCATTGGATGTTAGAGGACCAGTGCTTTCTGTCAGTTTCAGAAGCAGAGTTGGACTAGATATGATCTGTATGGGTAGGAAGCACCGTTCATTTGTTCTCAGCACACTCAAAATTCCTGCTGTCTTCGAGACTCTAGAAAGTTCGAGCGTGCTTCTTGCTCTAAAGCAGTGTGTGATCCATGGATGAGAACTGTGTTGTGTGTTTCCCTTCAGAAATGGAGTTAAATCCCAGGCTCTGAATCTTCCTACAAGGAAGAAATCGTTTCCTGCAAGGGCAGTAACTTTTTAGCTCAAACGATCTACATCGTTCAGGAAGCTCACGCGTTTCTCATCTTAACTGACAAGCATTGGATGTAGAGGACCTGTGGTTTGTTTCAATTTCAGAAGCAGATTTGGACAAGATATGGTCCGCATGTGTAGGAAAAACCATTCTTTTGTTCTCATCACACTCATGTTTCCTGCAGCCTTAGAGACTCTAGAAAGCAAGAGCATGCTTCTTGCTGTAAAGTAGAGTGTGAACAATGGATGAGAACTCTACTGTGTGTTTCACTTCAGAAATGTTGTTAAATCCCAGGCTCTGATTCTTACTAAAAACAAGACTTCTTTTCAGGTAAGGGCAGTCACTTTTCAGCTCAAACGAATTACATCGGTCACGAAGCTCACACGGTTCTCATCTTAACTGACTGGCATTGTATGTTAGAGGACCAGTGCTTTGTATCAATTTCAGAAGCAGAGTTGGACTAGATATGGTCCATATGTGTAAGAAACACCGTTCTTTTGTTCTCAGCACACTCAGGTTTCCTGCTGTATTAGAGACTCTAGAATGCAAGAGCGTGCTTCTTGCTCTAAAGCAGAGTGTGATCAATGGATGAGAACTCTATTGTGTGTTTCACTTCAAAAATGGAGTTAAATCACAGGCTCTGAGTCTTCCTACAAGCAAGACTTCGTTTCAGGTAAGGGAAGTTACTTTACAGCTCAAACGAACGACATCGTTCACGAAGCTCACACGTTTCTCATCTTAACTGACAATCATTGGATGTTAGACGACCTGTGGTTTGTTTCAGTTTCAGAAGCAGAGTTGGACAAGATATGGTCCGTATGTGTAGGGAACACGGTTCTTTTGTTCTCATCACACACATGTTTCCTGCTGTCTTAGAGACTCTAGAAAGCAAGAACGTGTTTCTTGCTGTAAAGCACAGTGTGAACAATGGATGAGAACTCGGCTGTGTGTTTCACTTGAGAAATGGAGTTAAATCCCATGCTCTGAGTCTTGCTACAAGAAAGACTTCGTTTCAGGTAAGGGAAGTTGCTTTACAACTCAAACGAACTACATCGTTCACGAAGCTCACACGTTTCTCATCTTAACTGACAAGCATTGGATGTTAGAGGACCAGTGCTTTGTATCAGTTTCAGAAGGAGAGTTGGACTAGATATGATCCGTATGTGTAGGAAACACCGTTCATTTATTCTCAGGACACTCAACGTTCCTGCTGTCTTAGAGATTCTAGAAAGTTGGAGCATGATTCTTGCTCTACAGCAGAGTGTGTTCCATGGATGAGAACTAGGTTGTGTGTTTCACTTCAGATATGGAGTTAAATCCGAGGCTCTGAGTCTTCCTACAAGCAAGACTTCGTTTCAGGTAAGGGCATTTACTTTACAGCTCAAACGAACTATATCGTTCACGAAGCTCACAAGTTTCTCATCTTTACTGAGAATATTCGATGTTAGAGGACCTTTGCTTTGTATAAATTTCAAGCACAGTTGAACTAGATATGGTCCGTATGTATAGGAAACACGGTTCTTTTCTTCTGAGCACACTCACATTTCCTGCTGTATTAGAGAGTCTAGAATGCAAGAGCGTGCTTCTTGCTCTAAAGCAGATTGTGAACAATGGATGCGAACTGTGTTGTGTGTTTCCCTTCAGAAATGGAGTTAAATCCCAGGCTCTGTGTCTTCCTACAAGCATGACTTCTTTTCAGGTAAGGGCAGTAACTTTTCAGCTCAAACGAATTACATCGGTCACGAAGCTCACACGGTTCTCATCTAAACTGACAGGCATTGGATGTTAGAGGACCTTGGGTTTCTTTCAGTTTCAGAAGCAGAGTTGGACTAGATATGGTCCGTATGTGTAGGAAACACCGTTCTTTTTTTCTCAGCACACTCATGTTTCCTGCTGTATTAGAGACTCTAGAAAGCAAGAGCGTGCTTCTTGCTGTAAAGCAGAGTGTGATCAATGGATGAGAACTCTGTTGTGTGTTTCACTTCAGAAATTTAGTTAAATACCAGGCTCTGAGCCTTCCTACAACCAAGACTTCGTTTCAGGTATGGGCAGTCACTTTTCAGCTCAAACGAATGACATCGGTCACGAAGCTCACACGTTTCTCATCTTAACTGACAAGCATTGGATGTTAGAGGACCAGTGCTTTGTATCAGTTTCAGAAGCAGAGTTGGACTAGATATGATCTGTATGGGTAGGAAACACTGCTCATTTGTTCTCAGCACTCTCAAGTTTCCTGCTGTCTTAGAGACTCTAGAAAGCTAGAGCGTGCTTCTTGCTCTATAGCAGAGTGTGATCAATGGATGAAAACTCTGTTGTGTGTTTCACTTTAGAAATTTAGTTAAATCCCTGGCTCTGAACCTTCCTACAAGCAAGACTTCGTTTCAGGTAAGGGCAGTCACTTTTCAGCTCAAACGAATTACATCGATCACGAAGCTCACACGTTTCTCATCTTAACTGACAAGCATTGGATGTTAGAAGACCAGTGCTTTGTATCAGTTTCAGAATCAGAGTTGGACTACATATGGTCCGTATGTGTAAGAAACACTGTTCTTTTGTTTTCAGCACACTCAAGTTTCCTGCTGTCTTAGAGATTCTAGAAAGCAAGAGGATGCTTCTTTCTCTAAAGCAGAGTGTGATCAATGGAAGAGAACTCTGTTGTGTGTTTCACTTCAGAAATGGAGTTAAATCCCAGGCTCTGAGTCTTCCTACAAGAAAGACTTCATTTCAGGTAAGGGAAGTTGCTTTACAACTCAAACGAACTACATCGTTCATGAAGCTCACACGTTTCACATCTTAACTGACAACCATTGGATGTTAGAGGACCTTAGGTTTGTTTCAGTTTCAGAAGCAGAGTTGGACTAGATATGGTCTGTATGTGTAGGAAACACCGTTCTTTTTTTCTCAGCACACTCATGTTTCCTGCTGTATTAGACTCCAGAAAGCAAGAGCGTGCTTCTTGCTCTAAAGCAGAGAGTGATCAATGGATGAGAACTCTGTCGTGTGTTTCACTTCAGAAATGGAGTTAAATCCCAGGCTGTGAGTCTTCCTACAAGCAAGACTTCGTTTCAGGTAAGGGCAGTCACTTTTCAGCTCAAACGAATTTCATCCGTCACGAAGCTCACACGTTTCTCATCTTAAGTGACAAGCATTGGATGTTAGAGGACCAGTGTTTTCTGTCAGTTTCAGAAGCAGAGTTGGACTAGATATGATCTGTATGGGTAGGAAGCACCGTTCATTTGTTCTCAGCACACTCAAAGTTCCTGCTGTCTTCGAGACTCTAGAAAGTTCGAGCGTGCTTCTTGCTCTAAAGCAGTGTGTGATCCATGGATGAGAACTGTGTTGTGTGTTTCCCTTCAGAAATGGAGTTAAATCCCAGGCTCTGAATCTTCCTAGAAGCAAGAAATCGTTTCCTGCAAGGGCAGTAACTTTTCAGCTCAAACGATCTACATCGTTCAGGAAGCTCACGCGTTTCTCATTTTAACTGACAAGCATTGGATGTAGAGGACCTGTGGTTTGTTTCAATTTCAGAAGCAGATTTGGACAAGATATTGTCCGCATGTGTAGGAAAAACCGTTCTTTTGTTCTCATCACACTCATGTTTCCTGCAGCCTTAGAGACTCTAGAAAGCAAGAGCATGCTTCTTGCTGTAAAGTAGAGTGTGAACAATGGATGAGAACTCTACTGTGTGTTTCACTTCAGAAATGTTGTTAAATCCCAGGCTCTGAGTCTTACTAAAAACAAGACTTCTTTTCAGGTAAGGGCAGTCACTTTTCAGCTCAAACGAATTACATCGGTCACGAAGCTCACACGGTTCTCATCTTAACTGACTGGCATTGTATGTTAGAGGACCAGTGCTTTGTATCAATTTCAGAAGCAGAGTTGGACTAGATATGGTCCATATGTGTAAGAAACACCGTTCTTTTGTTCTCAGCACACTCAGGTTTCCTGCTGTATTAGAGACTCTAGAATGCAAGAGCGTGCTTCTTGCTCTAAAGCAGAGTGTGATCAATGGATGAGAACTCTATTGTGTGTTTCACTTCAAAAATGGAGTTAAATCACAGGCTCTGAGTCTTCCTACAAGCAAGACTTCGTTTCAGGTAAGGGAAGTTACTTTACAGCTCAAACGAACGACATCGTTCACGAAGCTCACACGTTTCTCATCTTAACTGACAATCATTGGATGTTAGACGACCTGTAGTTTGTTTCAGTTTCAGAGGCAGAGTTGGACAAGATATGGTCCGTATGTGTAGGGAACACGGTTCTTTTGTTCTCATCACACACATGTTTCCTGCTGTCTTAGAGACTCTAGAAAGCAAGAACGTGTTTCTTGCTGTAAAGCACAGTGTGAACAATGGATGAGAACTCGGCTGTGTGTTTCACTTGAGAAATGGAGTTAAATCCCATGCTCTGAGTCTTGCTACAAGAAAGACTTCGTTTCAGGTAAGGGAAGTTGCTTTACAACTCAAACGAACTACATCGTTCACGAAGCTCACACGTTTCTCATCTTAACTGACAAGCATTGGATGTTAGAGGACCAGTGCTTTGTATCAGTTTCAGAAGGAGAGTTGGACTAGATATGATCTGTATGTGTAGGAAACACCGTTCATTTATCCTCAGGACAATCAACGTTCCTGCTGTCTTAGAGATTCTAGAAAGTTGGAGCATGATTCTTGCTCTACAGCAGAGTGTGTTCCATGGATGAGAACTAGGTTGTGTGTTTCACTTCAGATATGGAGTTAAATCCCAGGCTGTGAGTCTTCCTACAAGCAAGACTTCGTTTCAGGTAAGGGCATTTACTTTACAGCTCAAACGAACTATATCGTTCACAAAGCTCACAAGTTTCTCATCTTTACTGAGAATATTCGATGTTAGAGGACCTTTGCTTTGTATAAATTTCAAGCACAGTTGAACTAGATATGGTCCGTATGTATAGGAAACACGGTTCTTTTCTTCTGAGCACACTCACATTTCCTGCTGTATTAGAGAGTCTAGAATGCAAGAGCGTGCTTCTTGCTCTAAAGCAGATTGTGAACAATGGATGCGAACTGTGTTGTGTGTTTCCCTTCAGAAATGGAGTTAAATCCCAGGCTCTGTGTCTTCCTACAAGCATGACTTCTTTTCAGGTAAGGGCAGTAACTTTTCAGCTCAAACGAATTACATCGGTCACGAAGCTCACACGGTTCTCATCTAAACTGACAGGCATTGGATGTTAGAGGACCTTGGGTTTCTTTCAGTTTCAGAAGCAGAGTTGGACTAGATATGGTCCGTATGTGTAGGAAACACCGTTCTTTTTTTCTCAGCACACTCATGTTTCCTGCTGTATTAGAGACTCTAGAAAGCAAGAGCGTGCTTCTTGCTGTAAAGCAGAGTGTGATCAATGGATGAGAACTCTGTTGTGTGTTTCACTTCAGAAATTTAGTTAAATACCAGGCTCTGAGCCTTCCTACAACCAAGACTTCGTTTCAGGTATGGGCAGTCACTTTTCAGCTCAAACGAATGACATCGGTCACGAAGCTCACACGTTTCTCATCTTAACTGACAAGCATTGGATGTTAGAGGACCAGTGCTTTGTATCAGTTTCAGAAGCAGAGTTGGACTAGATATGATCTGTATGGGTAGGAAACACTGCTCATTTGTTCTCAGCACTCTCAAGTTTCCTGCTGTCTTAGAGACTCTAGAAAGCTAGAGCGTGCTTCTTGCTCTATAGCAGAGTGTGATCAATGGATGAAAACTCTGTTGTGTGTTTCACTTTAGAAATTTAGTTAAATCCCTGGCTCTGAACCTTCCTACAAGCAAGACTTCGTTTCAGGTAAGGGCAGTCACTTTTCAGCTCAAACGAATTACATCGATCACGAAGCTCACACGTTTCTCATCTTAACTGACAAGCATTGGATGTTAGAAGACCAGTGCTTTGTATCAGTTTCAGAATCAGAGTTGGACTACATATGGTCCGTATGTGTAAGAAACACCGTTCTTTTGTTCTCAGCACACTCAAGTTTCCTGCTGTCTTAGAGATTCTAGAAAGCAAGAGGATGCTTCTTTCTCTAAAGCAGAGTGTGATCAATGGAAGAGAACTCTGTTGTGTGTTTCACTTCAGAAATGGAGTTAAATCCCAGGCTCTGAGTCTTCCTACAAGAAAGACTTCATTTCAGGTAAGGGAAGTTGCTTTACAACTCAAAAGAACTACATCGTTCATGAAGCTCATACGTTTCACATCTTAACTGACAACCATTGGATGTTAGAGGACCTTAGGTTTGTTTCAGTTTCAGAAGCAGAGTTGGACTAGATATGGTCTGTATGTGTAGGAAACACCGTTCTTTTTTTCTCAGCACACTCATGTTTCCTGCTGTATTAGAGACTCCAGAAAGCAAGAGCGTGCTTCTTGCTCTAAAGCAGAGAGTGATCAATGGATGAGAACTCTGTCGTGTGTTTCACTTCAGAAATGGAGTTAAATCCCAGGCTGTGAGTCTTCCTACAAGCAAGACTTCGTTTCAGGTAAGGGCAGTCACTTTTCAGCTCAAACGAATTTCATCCGTCACGAAGCTCACACGTTTCTCATCTTAAGTGACAAGCATTGGATGTTAGAGGACCAGTGCTTTCTGTCAGTTTCAGAAGCAGAGTTGGACTAGATATGATCTGTATGGGTAGGAAGCACCGTTCATTTGTTCTCAGCACACTCAACGTTCCTGCTGTCTTCGAGACTCTAGAAAGTTCAAGCGTGCTTCTTGCTCTAAAGCAGTGTGTGATCCATGGATGAGAACTGTGTTGTGTGTTTCCCTTCAGAAATGGAGTTAAATCCCAGGCTCTGAATCTTCCTACAAGCAAGAAATCGTTTCCTGCAAGGGCAGTAACTTTTCAGCTCAAACGATCTACATCGTTCAGGAAGCTCACGCGTTTCTCATCTTAACTGACAAGCATTGGATGTAGAGGACCTGTGGTTTGTTTCAATTTCAGAAGCAGATTTGGACAAGATATGGTCCGCATGTGTAGGAAAAACAGTTCTTTTGTTCTCATCACACTCATGTTTCCTGCAGCCTTAGAGACTCTAGAAAGCAAGAGCATGCTTCTTGCTGTAAAGTAGAGTGTGAACAATGGATGAGAACTCTACTGTGTGTTTCACTTCAGAAATGTTGTTAAATCCCAGGCTCTGATTCTTACTAAAAACAAGACTTCTTTTCAGGTAAGGGCAGTCACTTTTCAGCTCAAACGAATTACATCGGTCACGAAGCTCACACGGTTCTCATCTTAACTGACTGGCATTGTATGTTAGAGGACCAGTGCTTTGTATCAATTTCAGAAGCAGAGTTGGACTAGATATGGTCCATATGTGTAAGAAACACCGTTCTTTTGTTCTCAGCACACTCAGGTTTCCTGCTGTATTAGAGACTCTAGAATGCAAGAGCGTGCTTCTTGCTCTAAAGCAGAGTGTGATCAATGGATGAGAACTCTATTGTGTGTTTCACTTCAAAAATGGAGTTAAATCACAGGCTCTGAGTCTTCCTACAAGCAAGACTTCGTTTCAGGTAAGGGAAGTTACTTTACAGCTCAAACGAACGACATCGTTCACGAAGCTCACACGTTTCTCATCTTAACTGACAATCATTGGATGTTAGACGACCTGTGGTTTGTTTCAGTTTCAGAAGCAGAGTTGGACAAGATATGGTCCGTATGTGTAGGGAACACGGTTCTTTTGTTCTCATCACACACATGTTTCCTGCTGTCTTAGAGACTCTAGAAAGCAAGAACGTGTTTCTTGCTGTAAAGCACAGTGTGAACAATGGATGAGAACTCGGCTGTGTGTTTCACTTGAGAAATGGAGTTAAATCCCATTCTCTGAGTCTTGCTACAAGAAAGACTTCGTTTCAGGTAAGGGAAGTTGCTTTACAACTCAAACGAACTACATCGTTCACGAAGCTCACACGTTTCTCATCTTAACTGACAAGCATTGGATGTTAGAGGACCAGTGCTTTGTATCAGTTTCAGAAGGAGAGTTGGACTAGATATGATCTGTATGTGTAGGAAACACCGTTCATTTATCCTCAGGACAATCAACGTTCCTGCTGTCTTAGAGATTCTAGAAAGTTGGAGCATGATTCTTGCTCTACAGCAGAGTGTGTTCCATGGATGAGAACTAGGTTGTGTGTTTCACTTCAGATATGGAGTTAAATCCCAGGCTCTGAGTCTTCCTACAAGCAAGACTTCGTTTCAGTTAAGGGCATTTACTTTACAGCTCAAACGAACTATATCGTTCACAAAGCTCACAAGTTTCTCATCTTTACTGAGAATATTCGATGTTAGAGGACCTTTGCTTTGTATAAATTTCAAGCACAGTTGAACTAGATATGGTCCGTATGTATAGGAAACACGGTTCTTTTCTTCTGAGCACACTCACATTTCCTGCTGTATTAGAGAGTCTAGAATGCAAGAGCGTGCTTCTTGCTCTAAAGCAGATTGTGAACAATGGATGCGAACTGTGTTGTGTGTTTCCCTTCAGAAATGGAGTTAAATCCCAGGCTCTGTGTCTTCCTAAAAGCATGACTTCTTTTCAGGTAAGGGCAGTAACTTTTCAGCTCAAACGAATTACATCGGTCACGAAGCTCACACGGTTCTCATCTTAACTGACAAGCATTGGATGTTAGAGGACCAGTGCTTTGTATCAGTTTCAGAAGCAGAGTTGGATAGATATGATCTGTATGGGTAGGAAACACCGCTCATTTGTTCTCAGCACTCTCAAGTTTCCTGCTGTCTTAGAGACTCTAGAAAGCTAGAGCGTGCTTCTTGCTCTATAGCAGAGTGTGATCAATGGATGAAAACTCTGTTGTGTGTTTCACTTTAGAAATTTAGTTAAATCCCTGGCTCTGAACCTTCCTACAAGCAAGACTTCGTTTCAGGTAAGGGCAGTCACTTTTCAGCTCAAACGAATTACATCGATCACGAAGCTCACACGTTTCTCATCTTAACTGACAAGCATTGGATGTTAGAAGACCAGTGCTTTGTATCAGTTTCAGAATCAGAGTTGGACTACATATGGTCCGTATGTGTAAGAAACACCGTTCTTTTGTTCTCAGCACACTCAAGTTTCCTGCTGTCTTAGAGATTCTAGAAAGCAAGAGGATGCTTCTTTCTCTAAAGCAGAGTGTGATCAATGGAAGAGAACTCTGTTGTGTGTTTCACTTCAGAAATGGAGTTAAATCCCAGGCTCTGAGTCTTCCTACAAGAAAGACTTCATTTCAGGTAAGGGAAGTTGCTTTACAACTCAAACGAACTACATCGTTCATGAAGCTCACACGTTTCACATCTTAACTGACAACCATTGGATGTTAGAGGACCTTAGGTTTGTTTCAGTTTCAGAAGCAGAGTTGGACTAGATATGGTCTGTATGTGTAGGAAACACCGTTCTTTTTTTCTCAGCACACTCATGTTTCCTGCTGTATTAGAGACTCCAGAAAGCAAGAGCGTGCTTCTTGCTCTAAAGCAGAGAGTGATCAATGGATGAGAACTCTGTCGTGTGTTTCACTTCAGAAATGGAGTTAAATCACAGGCTGTGAGTCTTCCTACAAGCAAGACTTCGTTTCAGGTAAGGGCAGTCACTTTTCAGCTCAAACGAATTTCATCCGTCACGAAGCTCACACGTTTCTCATCTTAAGTGACAAGCATTGGATGTTAGAGGACCAGTGCTTTCTGTCAGTTTCAGAAGCAGAGTTGGACTAGATATGATCTGTATGGGTAGGAAGCACCGTTCATTTGTTCTCAGCACACTCAACGTTCCTGCTGTCTTCGAGACTCTAGAAAGTTCAAGCGTGCTTCTTGCTCTAAAGCAGTGTGTGATCCATGGATGAGAACTGTGTTGTGTGTTCCCCTTCAGAAATGGAGTTAAATCCCAGGCTCTGAATCTTCCTACAAGCAAGAAATCGTTTCCTGCAAGGGCAGTAACTTTTCAGCTCAAACGATCTACATCGTTCAGGAAGCTCACGCGTTTCTCATCTTAACTGACAAGCATTGGATGTAGAGGACCTGTGGTTTGTTTCAATTTCAGAAGCAGATTTGGACAAGATATGGTCCGCATGTGTAGGAAAAACCATTCTTTTGTTCTCATCACACTCATGTTTCCTGCAGCCTTAGAGACTCTAGAAAGCAAGAGCATGCTTCTTGCTCTAAAGCAGAGTGTGATCAATGGATGAGAACTCTATTGTGTGTTTCACTTCAAAAATGGAGTTAAATCACAGGCTCTGAGTCTTCCTACAAGCAAGACTTCGTTTCAGGTAAGGGAAGTTACTTTACAGCTCAAACGAACATCGTTCACGAAGCTCACACGTTTCTCATCTTAACTGACAATCATTGGATGTTAGACGACCTGTGGTTTGTTTCAGTTTCAGAAGCAGAGTTGGACAAGACATGGTCCGTATGTGTAGGGAACACGGTTCTTTTGTTCTCATCACACACATGTTTCCTGCTGTCTTAGAGACTCTAGAAAGCAAGAACGTGTTTCTTGCTGTAAAGCACAGTGTGAACAATGGATGAGAACTCGGCTGTGTGTTTCACTTGAGAAATGGAGTTAAATCCCATGCTCTGAGTCTTGCTACAAGAAAGACTTCGTTTCAGGTAAGGGAAGTTGCTTTACAACTCAAACGAACTACATCGTTCACGAAGCTCACACGTTTCTCATCTTAACTGACAAGCATTGGATGTTAGAAGACCAGTGCTTTGTATCAGTTTCAGAAGGAGAGTTGGACTAGATATGATCCGTATGTGTAGGAAACACCGTTCATTTATTCTCAGGACACTCAACGTTCCTGCTGTCTTAGAGATTCTAGAAAGTTGGAGCATGATTCTTGCTGTACAGCAGACTGTGTTCCATGGATGAGAACTAGGTTGTGTGTTTCACTTCAGATATGGAGTTAAATCCCAGGCTCTGTGTCTTCCTACCAGCAAGAGTTCATTTCAGGTAAGGGCAGTCACTTTTCAGCGAAAAAGAACTACATCATTCAGGAAGCTCACACGTTTCTCATCTTAACTGACAAGCATTGGATGTTAGACGACCAGTGCTTGGTATCAGTTTCAGAAGCATAGTTGGAATAGATATGGTCCGTATGTGTAAGAAACACCATTCTTTTTTCTCAGCACACTCACGTTTCCTGCTGTATTAGAGACTGTTAAAGCAAGAGCGTGCTTCTTGCTCTAAAGCAGTGTGTGATCCATGGATGAGAACTGTGTTGTGTGTTTCCCTTAAGAAATGGAGTTAAATCCCAGGCTCTGAGTCTTCCTACAAGCAAGACTTCGTTTCAGGTAATGGCAGTCACTTTTCAGCTCAAACGAATTACATCGGTCACGAAGCTCACACGTTTCTCATCTTAACTGACAAGCATTGGATGTTAGAGGACCAGTGCTTTGTATCAGTTTCAGAAGCAGAGTTGTACTACATATGGTCTGTATGTGTAAGAAACACCGTACTTTTGTTCTGAGCACACTCAAGTTTCCTGCTGTCTTAGAGACTCTAGAAAGCAAGAGCGTGCTTCTCTCTATAAAGCAGAGTGTGATCAATGGAAGAGAACTCTGTTGTTCGTTTCACTTCAGAAATGGAGTTAAACCCCAGGCTCTGAGTCTTCCTAGAAGCAAGACTTCGTTTCAGGTAAGGGAAGTTACTTTAGAGCTCAAACGAACGACATCGTTCACGAAGCTCACACGTTTCTCATCTTAACTGACAATCATTGGATGTTAGACGACCTGTGGTTTGTTTCAGTTTCAGAAGCAGAGTTGGACAAGATATGGTCCGTATGTGTAGGAAACACCGTTCTTTTGTTCTCATCACACACATGTTTCCTGCTGTCTTAGAGACTCTAGAAAGCAAGAACGTGTTTCTTGCTGTTAAGCAGAGTGTGAACAATGGATGAGAACTCGGCTGTGTGTTTCACTTGAGAAATGGAGTTAAATCCCATGCTCTGAGTCTTGCTGCAAGAAAGACTTTGTTTCAGGTAAGGCAAGTTGCTTTACACCTCAAAGGAACTACATCGTACACGAAGCTCACACGTTTCTCATCTTAACTGACAAGCATTGGAAGTTAGAGGACCTTGGGTTTGTTACAGTTTCAGAAGCAGAGTTGGACTAGATATGGTCCATATGTGTAAGAAACACTGTTCTTTTGTTTTGAGCACTCTCACGTTTCCTGCTGTATTACAGACTGTAGAAAGCAACAGCGTGCTTCTTGCTCTAAAGCAGATTGTGAACAATGGATGAGAACTGTGTTGTTTGTTTTCCTTCAGAAATGGAGTTAAATCCCAGGCTCTGTGTCTTCCTACAAGCAAGAGTTCGTTTCAGGTAAGGGCAGTCACTTTTCAGCTCAAACGAACTACATCGTTCAGGAAGCTCACACGTTTCTCATCTTAACTGACAAGCATCGGATGTTAGACGACCAGTGCTTGGTATCAGTTTCAGAAGCAGAGTTGGAATAGATATGGTCCATATGTGTAAGAAACACCATTCTTTTTTCTCAGCACACTCACGTTTCCTGCTGTATTAGAGACTGTAGAAAGCAAGAGCGTGCTTCTTGCTCTAAAGCAGTGTGTGATCCATGGATGAGAACTGTGTTGTGTGTTTCCCTTCAGAAATGGAGTTAAATCCCAGGCTCTGAGTCTTACTACAAGAAATACTTCGATTCAGGTAAGGGAAGATGCGTTACAACTCAAACGAACTACATCGTTCATGAAGCTCACATGTTTCTCATCTTAACTGACTAGCACTGGATGTTAGAGGACCTTAGGTTTGTTTCAGTTTCAGAAGCAGAGTTGGACTAGATTGGTCTGTATGTGTAGGAAACACCGTTCTTTTGTTCTCAGCACACTCATGTTTCCTGCTGTCTTAGAGACTCTAGAAAGCAAGAGCGTGCTTCTTGCTCTAAAGCAGAGTGTGATCAATGGATGAGAACTCTGTTGTGTGTTTCACTTCAGAAATGGAGTTAAATACCAGGCTCTGAGTCTTCCTACAAGCAAGACTTCGTTTCAGGTAAGGGCAGTCACTTTTCAGCTCAAACGAATTACATCGGTCACGAAGCTCACTCGTTTCTCATCTTAACTGACAAGCATTGGATGTTAGAGGACTAGTGCTTTGTATCAGTTTCAGAAGGAAAATTGGACTAGATATGATCCGTATGTGTAGGAAACACCGTTCATTTGTTCTCAGCACACTCAACATTCCTGCTGTCTTAGAGATTCTAGAAAGTTGGAGCGTGATTCTTGCTCTACAGCAGAGTGTGATCAATGGATGAGAACTCTGTTGTGTGTTTCACTTCAGATATGGAGTTAAATCCCAGGCTCTGAGTCTTCCTACAAGCAAGACTTCGTTTCAGGTAAGGTCATTTAATTACAGCTCAAACGAACATATCGTTCATGAAGCTCACAAGTATCTCACCTTTACTGAGAATATTGGATGATAGAGGACCTTTGCTTTGTATCAATTTCAAGCAGAGTTGAACTAGATATGGTCAGTATGTATAGGAAACACGGTTCTATTCTTCTGAGCACACTCATGTTTCCTGCTGTATTAGAGACTCTAGAAAGCAAGAGCGTGCTTCTTGCTCTAAAGCAGATTGTGAACAATGGATGAGAACTCTGTTGTGTGTTTCACTTCAAAAATGGAGTTAAATCCCAGGCTCTGAGTCTTCCTACAAGCAAGACTTCGTTTCAGGTAAGGGAAGTTACTTTACAGCTCAAACGAACTACATCGTTCACGAAGCTCACACGTTTCTCATCTTAACTGACAAGCATTGGATGTTAGAGGACCTGTGCTTTGTATCAGTTTCAGAAGGAGAATTGGACTAGATATGATCCGTATGTGTAGGAAACACCGTTCATTTGTTCTCAGCACACTCAAAGTTCCTGCTGTATTAGAGACTCTAGAAAGCAAGAAAGTGTTCCTTGCTGTAAAGCAGAGTGTGATCCATGGATGAGAACTGTGTTGTGTGTTTCCCTTCAGAAATGGAGTTAAATCCCAGGCTCTGAGTCTTCCTACAAGCAAGACTTCGTTTCAGGAAAGGTCATTTACTTTACGGCTCAAACGAACTATATCGTTCACGAAGCTCACAAGTTTCTCATCTTTACTGAGAATATTGGATGATAGAGGACCTTTACTTTGTATCAATTTCAAGCAGAGTTGAACTAGATATTGTCCGTATGTATAGGAAACACGGTTCTTTTCTTCTGAGCACACTAACATTTCCTGCTGTATTAGAGACTCTAGAAATCAAGAGCGTGCTTCTTGCTCTAAAGCAGATTGTGAACAATGGATGAGAACTGTGTTGTGTGTTTCCCTTCAGAAATGGAGTTAAATCCCAGGCTCTGTGTCTTCCTACAAGCAAGAGTTCGTTTCAGGTAAGGGCAGTCACTTTTCAGTTAAAACGAACTACATCGTTCAGGAAGCTCACACGTTTCTCATCTTAACTGACAAGCATCAGATGTTAGACGACCAGTGCTTGGCATCAGTTTCAGAAGCCGAGTTGGAATAGATATGGTCCGTATGTGTAAGAAACACCATTCTTTTTTCTCAGCACACTCACGTTTCCTGCTGTATTAGAGACTGTAGAAAGCAAGAGCGTGCTGCTTGCTCTAAAGCAGTGTGTGATCCATGGATGAGAACTGTGTTGTGTGTTTCCCTTCAGAAATGGAGTTAAATCCCAGGCTCTGAGTCTTCCTACAAGCAAGACTTCGTTTCAGGTAAGGGAAGTTACTTTACAGCTCAAACGAACGACATCGTTCATAAAGCTCACACGTTTCTCATCTTAACTGTCAATCATTGGAAGTTAGACGACCTGTGTTTTGTTTCAGTTTCAGAAGCAGAGTTGGACAATATATGGTCCGTATGTGTAGGAAACACCGTTCTTTTGTTCTCATCACACACATATTTCCTGCTGTCTTAGCCACTCTAGAAAGCAAGAACGTGTTTCTTGCTGTAAAGCAGAGTGTGAACAATGGATGAGAACTCGGCTGTGTGTTTCACTTCAGAAATTGAGTTAAATCCCATGCTCTGAGTCTTGCTACAAGAAAGACTTTGTTTCAGGTAAGGCAAGTTGCTTTACACCTCAAAGGAACTACATCGTACACGAAGCTCACACGTTTCTCATCTTAACTGACAAGCATTGGAAGTTAGAGGACCTTGGGTTTGTTACAGTTTCAGAAGCAGAGTTGGACTAGATATGGTCCATATGTGTAAGAAACACTGTTCTTTTGTTTTGAGCACTCTCACGTTTCCTGCTGTATTACAGACTGTAGAAAGCAACAGCGTGCTTCTTGCTCTAAAGCAGATTGTGAACAATGGATGAGAACTGTGTTGTTTGTTTTCCTTCAGAAATGGAGTTAAATCCCAGGCTCTGTGTCTTCCTACAAGCAAGAGTTCGTTTCAGGTAAGGGCAGTCACTTTTCAGCTCAAACGAATTACATCGGTCACGAAGCTCACTCGTTTCTCATCTCAACTGACAAGCATTGGATGTTAGAGGACCTGTGCTTTGTATCAGTTTCAGAAGGAGAATTGGACTAGATATGATCCGTATGTGTAGGAAACACCGTTCATTTGTTCTCAGCACACTCAACGTTCCTGCTGTCTTAGAGACTCTAGAAAGCAAGAAAGTGTTCCTTGCTGTAAAGCAGAGTGTGAACAATGGATGAGAACTCTGTTGTTGTTTCACTTCAGAAATGGAGTTAAATACCAGGCTCTGAGTCTTCCTACAAGCAAGACTTCGTTTCAGGTAATGGCAGTCACTTTTCAGCTCAAACGAATTACATCGGTCACGAAGCTCACACGTTTCTCATCTTTACTGAGAATATTGGATGATAGAGGACCTTTGCTTTGTATCAATTTCAAGCAGAGTTGAACTAGATATGGTCCGTATGTATAGGAAACACGGTTCTATTCTTCTGAGCACACTCATGTTTCCTGCTGTATTAGAGACTCTAGAAAGCAAGAGCGTGCTTATTGCTCTAAAACATATTGTGAAAAATGGATGAGAACTGTGTTGTGTGTTTCCCTTCAGAAATGGAGTTAAATCCCAGGCTCTGTGTCTTCCTACAAGCAAGACTTCGTTTCAGGTAAGGGCAGTCACTTTTCAGCTCAAACGACCTACATCGTTCAGGAAGCTCACACGTTTCTCATCTTAACTGACAAGCATCGGATCTTAGACGACAAGTGCTTGGTATCAGTTTCAGAAGCATAGTTGGAATAGATATGGTCCGTATGTGTAAGAAACACCATTCTTTTTTCTCAGCACACTCGCGTTTCCTGCTGTATTACAGACTGTAGAAAGCAAGAGTGTACTTCTTGCTCTAAAGCAGTGTGTGATCCATGGATGAGAACTGTGTTGTGTGTTTCCCTTCAGAAATGGAGTTAAATCCCAGGCTCTGTGTCTAACTACAAGCAAGACTTCTTTTCAGGTAAGGGCAGTCTCTTTTTAGCTCAAAGGAACTACATCGTTCAGGAAGCTCAAACGTTTCTCATCTTAACTGACAAGCATCGGATGTTACACGACCAGTGCTTGGTATCAGTTTCAGAAGCAGAGTTTGAATAGATATGGTTTGTATGTGTAAGAAACACCATTCTTTTTTATCAGCACACTCACGTTTCCTGCTGTATTACAGACTGTAGAAAGCAAGAGCGTGCTTCTTGCTCTAAAGCAGTGTGGGATCCATGGATGAGAACTGTGTTGTGTGTTTCCCTTCAGAAATGGAGTTAAATCCCAGGCTCTGAGTCTTCCTACAAGCAAGACTTCGTTACAGGTAAGGGAAGTTGCTTTACAACTCAAACGAACTACATCGTTCACGAAGCTCACCCGTTTCTCATCTTAACTGACAAGCATTGGATGTTAGAGGACCAGTGCTTT
Organism: Onychomys leucogaster; assembly: GCA_949786385.1. NCBI lineage: Eukaryota > Metazoa > Chordata > Mammalia > Rodentia > Cricetidae > Onychomys > Onychomys leucogaster. The sequence continues at coordinate 29,782 of CATKUP010000682.1, forward strand.
GTATCAGTTTCAGAAGGAGAGTTGGACTAGATATGATCCGTATGTGTAGGAAACACCGTTCATTTGTTCTCAGCACACTCAACGTTCCTGCTGTCTTAGAGACTCTAGAAAGCAAGAACGTGTTCCTTGCTGTAAAGCAGAGTGTGAACAATGGATGAGAACTCGGCTGTGTGTTTCACTTCAGAAATGGAGTTAAATACCAGGCTCTGAGTCTTCCTACAAGTAAGACGTCGTTTCAGGTAAGGGAAGTTGCTTTACAAGTCAAACAAACTACATCGTTCACGAAGCACACACGTTTCTCATCTTAACTGAAAAGCATTGGATGTTAGAGGACCTTTGGTTTGTTTCAGTTTCAGAAGCAGAGTTGGACTAGATATGGTCCATATGTGTAGGAAACACCGTTCTTTTGTTCCCAGTACACTCATGTTTCCTGCTGTATTAGAGACTCTAGAATGCAAGAGTGTGATTCTTGCCCTAAAGCAGAGTGTGATCAATGGATGAGAACTCTGTTGTGTGTTTCACTTCAGAAATGGAGTTAAATACCAAGCTCTGAGTCTTCCTACAAGTAAGACGTCGTTTCAGGTAAGGGCATTTACTTTACAGCTCAAAGGAACTATATCATTCACGAAGCTCACAAGTTTCTCATCTTTACTGAGAATATTGTATGTTAGAGGACCTTTACTTTGTATAAATTTCAAGCAGAGTTGAACTAGATATGGTCCGTATGTATAGGAAACACGGTTCTTTTCTTCTGAGCACACTCACATTTCCTGCTGTATTAGAGACTCTAGAAAGCAAGAGCGTGCTTCTTGCTCTAAAGCAGATTGTGAACAATGGATGAGAACTGTGTTGTGTGTTTCCCTTCTGAAATGGAGTTAAATCCCAGGCTCTGTGTCTTCTTAAAAGCATGACTTCTTTTCAGGTAAGGGCAGTCACTTTTCAGCTCCAACGAATTACATCGGTCACGAAGCTCACACGTTTCTCATCTTAACTGACAAGCATTGGATGTTAGAGGACCAGTGCTTTGTATCAGTTTCAGAAGCAGAGTTGGACTAGATATGGTCCATATGTGTAAAAAACACCGTTCTATTGCTCTCAGCACACTCAGGTTTCCTGCAGAATTAGAGACTCTAGAACGCTAGAGCTTGCTTCTTGCTCTAAAGCAGAGTGTGATCAATGGATGAGAACTCTGTTGTGTGTTTCACTTCAAAAATGGAGTTAAATCCCAGGCTCTGAGTCTTCCTACAAGCAAGACTTCGTTTCAGGTAAGGGAAGTTACTTTACAGCTCAAACGAACTACATCGTTCACGAAGCTCACACGTTTCTCATCTTAACTGACAATCATTGGATGTTAGACGACCTGTGGTTTGTTTCAGTTTCAGAAGCAGAATTGGACAAGATATGGTCCATATGTGTAGGAAACTCCGTTCTTTTGTTCTCATCACACACATGTTTCCTGCTGTCTTAGAGACTCTAGAAAGCAAGAAAGTGTTCCTTGCTGTAAAGTAGAGTGTGAACAATGGATGAGAACTGTGTTGTGTGTTTCACTTCAGAAATGGAGTTAAATACCAGGCTCTGAGTCTTCCTACAAGCAAGACTTCGTTTCAGGTAATGGCAGTCACTTTTCAGCTCAAAGGAATTACATCGCTCACGAAGCTCACACGTTTCTCATCTTAACTGACAAGCATCGGATGTTAGACGACCAGTGCTTGGTATCAGTTTCAGAAGCAGAGTTTGAATAGATATGGTCTGTATGTGTAAGAAACACCATTCTTTTTTATCAGCACACTCACGTTTCCTGCTGTATTACAGACTATAGAAAGCAAGAGCGTGCTTCTTGCTCTAAAGAAGTGTGTGATCCATGGATGAGAACTGTGTTGTGTGTTTCACTTCAGAAATGGAGTTAAATCCCAGGCTCTGAGTCTTCCTACAAGCAAGACTTCGTTACAGGTAAGGGAAGTTGCTTTACAACTCAAACGAACTACATCGTTCAGGAAGCTCACACATTTCTCATCTTAACTGACAAGCATTGGATGTTAGAGGACCAGTGCTTTGTATCAGTTTCAGAAGGAGAGTTGGACTAGATATGATCCGTATGTGTAGGAAACACCTTTCATATGTTCTCAGCACACTCAACGTTCCTGCTGTCTTAGAGACTCTAGAAAGTTGGAGCGTGATTCTTGCTCTACAGCAGAGTGTGATCAATGGATGAGAACTCTGTTGTGTGTTTCACTTCAGATATGGAGTTAAATCCCAGGCTCTGAGTCTTCCTACAAGTAAGACTTCGTTTCAGGTAAGGGCAGTCACTTTTCAGCTCAAACGAATTACATCGGTCACGAAGCACACACGTTTCTCATCTTAACTGAAAAGCATTGGATGTTAGAGGACCTTTGGTTTTTTTCAGTTTCAGAAGCAGAGTTGGACTAGATATGGTCCATATGTGTAGGAAACACCGTTCTTTTGTTCCCAGTACACTCATGTTTCCTGCTGTATTAGAGAATCTAGAAAGCAAGACTGTGCTTCTTGCCCTAAAGCAGAGTGTGATCAATGGATGAGAACTCTGTTGTGTGTTTCACTTCAGAAATGGAGTTAAATACCAGGCTCTGAGTCTTCCTACAAGTAAGACGTCGTTTCAGGTAAGGGCATTTACTTTACAGCTCAAAGGAACTATATCGTTCACGAAGCTCACAAGTTTCTCATCTTTACTGAGAATATTGTATGTTAGAGGACCTTTACTTTGTATCAATTTCAAGCAGAGTTGAACTAGATATGGTCCGTATGTATAGGAAACACGGTTCTTTTCTTCTGAGCACACTCACATTTCCTGCTGTATTAGAGACTCTAGAAAGCAAGAGCATGCTTCTTGCTCTAAAGCAGATTGTGAACAATGGATGAGAACTGTGTTGTGTGTTTCCCTTCAGAAATGGAGTTAAATCCCAGGCTTTGTGTCTAACTACAAGCAAGACTTCTTTTCAGGTAAGGGCAGTCTCTTTTTAGCTCAAAGGAACTACATCGTTCAGGAAGCTCACACGTTTCTCATCTTAACTGACAAGCATCGGATGTTAGATGACCAGTGCTTGGTATCAGTTTCAGAAGCAGAATTTCAATAGATATGGTCTGTATGTGTAAGAAACACCATTCTTTTTTATCAGCACACTCACGTTTCCTGCTGTATTACAGACTGTAGAAAGCAAGAGCGTGCTTCTTGCTCTAAAGCAGTGTGGGATCCATGGATGAGAACTGTGTTGTGTGTTTCCCTTCAGAAATGGAGTTAAATCCCAGGCTCTGAGTCTTCCTACAAGCAAGACTTCGTTACAGGTAAGGGAAGTTGCTTTACAACTCAAACGAACTACATCGTTCACGAAGCTCACACGTTTCTCATCTTAACTGACAAGCATTGGATGTTAGAGGACCAGTGCTTTGTATCAGTTTCAGAAGGAGAGTTGGACTAGATATGATCCGTATGTGTAGGAAACACCGTTCATTTGTTCTCAGCACACTCAACGTTCCTGATGTCTTAGAGAATCTAGAAAGTTGGAGCGTGATTCTTGCTCTACAGCAGAGTGTGATCAATGCATGAGAACTCTGTTGTGTGTTTCACTTCAGATATGGAGTTAAATCCCAGGCTCTGAGTCTTTCTACAAGCAAGACTTCGTTTCAGGTAAGGTCATTTACTTTACACCTCAAACGAACTATATCGTTCACGAAGCTCACAAGTTTCTCATCTTTACTGTTAATATTGGATGATAGAGGACCTTTGCTTTGTATAAATTTCAAGCAGAGTTGAACTAGATATGGTCCGTATGTATAGGAAACACGGTTCTTTTCTTCTGAGCACACTCACATTTCCTGCTGTATTAGAGACACTAGAAAGCAAGAGCGTGCTTCTTGCTCTAAAGCAGATTGTGAACAATGGATGAGAACTGTGTTGTGTGTTTCCATTCAGAAATGGAGTTAAATCCCAGGCTCTGTGTCTTCCTACAAGCAAGACTTCGTTTCAGGTAAGGGCAGTCACTTTTCAGCTCAAACGAACTACATCGTTCAGGAAGCTCACACGTTTCTCATCTTAACTGACAAGCATCGGATGTTAGACGACCAGTGCTTGGTATCAGTTTCAGAAGCAGAGTTGGAATAGATATGGTCCGTATGTGTAAGAAACACCATTCTTTTTTCTCAGCACACTCACGTTTCCTGCTGTATTAGAGACTGTAGAAAGCAAGAGCGTGCTTCGTGCTCTAAAGGAGAGTGTGATCAATGGATGAGAACTCTGTTGTGTGTTTCACTTCAGAAATGGAGTTAAATACCAGGCTCTGAGTCTTCCTACAAGCAAGACTTCGTTTCAGGTAAGGGCAGTCACTTTTCAGCTCAAACGAATTACATCGGTCACGAAGCTCACTCGTTTCTCATCTCAACTGACAAGCATTGGATGTTAGAGGACCTGTGCTTTGTATCAGTTTCAGAAGGAGAATTGGACTAGATATGATCCATATGTGTAGGAAACACCGTTCATTTGTTCTCAGCACACTCAACGTTCCTGCTGTCTTAGAGACTCTAGAAAGCAAGAAAGTGTTCCTTGCTGTAAAGCAGAGTTTGAACAATGGATGAAAACTCTGTTGTTGTTTCACTTCAGAAATGGAGTTAAATACCAGGCTCTGAGTCTTCCTACAAGCAAGACTTCGTTTCAGGTAATGGCAGTCACTTTTCAGCTCAAACGAATTACATCGGTCACGAAGCTCACACGTTTCTCATCTTTACTGAGAATATTGGATGATAGAGGACCTTTGCTTTGTATCAATTTCAAGCAGAGTTGAACTAGATATGGTCCGTATGTATAGGAAACACTCTTATATTCTTCTGAGCACACTCATGTTTCCTGCTGTATTAGAGACTCTAGAAAGCAAGAGCGTGCTTCTTGCTCTAAAACATATTGTGATAAATGGATGAGAACCTTGTTGTGTGTTTCCCTTCAGAAATGGAGTTAAATCCCAGGCTCTGTGTCTTCCTACAAGCAAGACTTCGTTTCAGCTAAGGGCAGTCACTTTTCAGCTCAAACGACCTACATCGTTCAGGAAGCTCACACGTTTCTCATCTTAACTGACAAGCATCGGATCTTAGACGACCAGTGCTTGGTATCAGTTTCAGAAGCATAGTTGGAATAGATATGGTCCGTATGTGTAAGAAACACCATTCTTTTTTCTCAGCACACTCACGTTTCCTGCTGTATTACAGACGGTAGAAAGCAAGAGCGTACTTCTTGCTCTAAAGCAGTGTGTGATACATGGATGAGAATTGTGTTGTGTGTTTCCCTTCAGAAATGGAGTTAAATCCCAGGCTCTGAATCTTCCTACAAGCAAGACTTCGTTTCAGGTAAGGGCAGTCACTTTTCAGCTCAAACGAATTACATCGGTCATGAAGCTCACACGTTTCTCATCTTAACTGACAAGCATTGGATGTTAGAGGACCAGTGCTTTGTATCAGTTTCAGAAGCAGAGTTGGAATAGATATGGTCCGTATGTGTAAGAAACACCATTCTTTTTTGTCAGCACACTCACGTTTCCTGCTGTATTAGAGACTGTAGAAAGCAAGAGCGTGCTTCGTGCTCTAAAGCAGTGTGTGATCCATGGATAAGAACTGTGTTGTGTGTTTCCCTTCAGAAATGGAGTTAAATCCCAGGCTCTGAATCTTCCTACAAGCAAGATATCGTTTCAGGCAAGGGCAGTAACTTTTCAGCTCAAACGATCTACATCGGTCACGAAGCTCACACGTTTCTCATCTTAACTGACTGGCATTGGATGTTAGAGGACCAGTGCTTTGTATCATTTTCAGAAGCAGAGTTGGACAAGATATGGTCCGTATGTGTGGGAAACACCGTTCTTTTGTTCTCATCACACACATGTTTCCTGCTGTCTTAGAGACTCTAGAAAGCAAGAACGTGTTCCTTGCTGTAAAGCAGAGTGTGAACAATGGATGAGAACTCGGCTGTGTGTTTCACTTCAGAAATGGAGTTAAATACCAGGCTCTGAGTCTTCCTACAAGTAAGACGTCGTTTCAGGTAAGGGAAGTTGCTTTACAAGTCAAACGAACTACATTGTTCACGAAGCACACACGTTTCTCATCTTAACTGAAAAGCATTGGATGTTAGAGGACCTTTGGTTTGTTTCAGTTTCAGAAGCAGAGTTGGACTAGATATGGTCCATATGTGTAGGAAACACCGTTCTTTTGTTCCCAGTACACTCATGTTTCCTGCTGTATTAGAGACTCTAGAAAGCAAGAGTGTGCTTCTTGCCCTAAAGCAGAGTGTGATCAATGGATGAGAACTCTGTTGTGTGTTTCACTTCAGAAATGGAGTTAAATACCAAGCTCTGAGTCTTCCTACAAGTAAGACGTCGTTTCAGGTAAGGGCATTTACTTTACAGCTCAAAGGAACTATATCGTTCACGAAGCTCACAAGTTTCTCATCTTTACTGAGAATATTGTATGTTAGAGGACCTTTACTTTGTATCAATTTCAAGCAGAGTTGAACTAGATATGGTCCGTATGTATAGGAAACACGGTTCTTTTCTTCTGAGCACACTCACATTTCCTGCTGTATTAGAGACTCTAGAAAGCAAGAGCGTGCTTCTTGCTCTAAAGCAGATTGTGAACAATGGATGAGAACTGTGTTGTGTGTTTCCCTTCTGAAATGGAGTTAAATCCCAGGCTCTGTGTCTTCTTAAAAGCATGACTTCTTTTCAGGTAAGGGCAGTCACTTTTCAGCTCCAACGAATTACATCGGTCACGAAGCTCACACGTTTCTCATCTTAACTGACAAGCATTGGATGTTAGAGGACCAGTGCTTTGTATCAGTTTCAGAAGCAGAGTTGGACTAGATATGGTCCATATGTGTAAAAAACACCGTTCTATTGCTCTCAGCACACTCAGGTTTCCTGCAGAATTAGAGACTCTAGAACGCTAGAGCTTGCTTCTTGCTCTAAAGCAGAGTGTGATCAATGGATGAGAACTCTGTTGTGTGTTTCACTTCAAAAATGGAGTTAAATCCCAGGCTCTGAGTCTTCCTACAAGCAAGACTTCGTTTCAGGTAAGGGAAGTTACTTTACAGCTCAAACGAACTACATCGTTCACGAAGCTCACACGTTTCTCATCTTAACTGACAATCATTGGATGTTAGACGACCTGTGGTTTGTTTCAGTTTCAGAAGCAGAGGTGGACAAGATATGGTCCTTATGTGTAGGAAACACCGTTCTTTTGTTCTCATCACACACATGTTTCCTGCTGTCTTAGAGACTCTAGAAAGCAAGAAAGTGTTCCTTGCTGTAAAGCAGAGTGTGAACAATGGATGAGAACTCTGTTGTGTGTTTCACTTCAGAAATGGAGTTAAATACCAGGCTCTGAGTATTCCTACAAGCAAGACTTCGTTTCAGGTAATGGCAGTCACTTTTCAGCTCAAAGGAATTACATCGGTCACGAAGCTCACACGTTTCTCATCTTAACTGACAAGCATCGGATGTTAGACGACCAGTGCTTGGTATCAGTTACAGAAGCAGAGTTTGAATAGATATGGTCTGTATGTGTAAGAAACACCATTCTTTTTTATCAGCACACTCACTTTTCCTGCTGTATTACAGACTATAGAAAGCAAGAGCGTGCTTCTTGCTCTAAAGCAGTGTGTGATCCATGGATGAGAACTGTTTTGTGTGTTTCACTTCAGAAATGGAGTTAAATCCCAGGCTCTGAGTCTTCCTACAAGCAAGACTTCGTTACAGGTAAGGGAAGTTGCTTTACAACTCAAACGAACTACATCGTTCACGAAGCTCACACATTTCTCATCTTAACTGACAAGCATTGGATGTTAGAGGACCAGTGCTTTGTATCAGTTTCAGAAGGAGAGTTGGACTAGATATGATCCGTATGTGTAGGAAACACCGTTCATATGTTCTCAGCACACTCAACGTTCCTGCTGTCTTAGAGACTCTAGAAAGTTGGAGCGTGATTCTTGCTCTACAGCAGAGTGTGATCAATGGATGAGAACTCTGTTGTGTGTTTCACTTCAGATATGGAGTTAAATCCCAGGCTCTGAGTCTTCCTACAAGTAAGACTTCGTTTCAGGTAAGGGCAGTCACTTTTCAGCTCAAACGAATTACATCGGTCACGAAGCACACACGTTTCTCATCTTAACTGAAAAGCATTGGATGTTAGAGGACCTTTGGTTTTTTTCAGTTTCAGAAGCAGAGTTGGACTAGATATGGTCCATATGTGTAGGAAACACCGTTCATTTGTTCTCAGCACACTCAACGTTCCTGCTGTCTTAGAGACTCTAGAAAGTTGGAGCGTGATTATTGCTCTACAGCAGAGTGTGATCAATGGATGAGAACTCTGTTGTGTGTTTCACTTTAGATATGGAGTTAAATCCCAGGCTCTGAGTCTTCCTACAAGCAAGACTTCGTTTCAGGTAATGTCATTTACTTTACAGCTCAAACGAACTATATCGTTCACGAAGCTCACAGGTTTCTCATCTTTACTGAGAATATTGGATGATAGAGGACCTTTGCTTTGTATCAATTTCAAGCAGAGTTGAACTAGATATGGTCCGTATGTATAGGAAACACGGTTCTTTTCTTCTGAGCACACTCACATTTCCTGCTGTATTACAGACTCTAGAAATCAAGAGCGTGCTTCTTGCTCTAAAGCAGATTGTGAACAATGGATGAGAACTGTGTTGTGTGTTTCCCTTCAGAAATGGAGTTAAATACCAGGCTCTGTGTCTTCCTACAAGCAAGAGTTCGTTTCAGGTAAGGGCAGTCACTTTTCAGCTCAAACGTACTACATCATTCAGGAAGCTCACACGTTTCTCATCTTAACTGACAAGCATCGGATGTTAGACGACCAGTGCTTGGTATCAGTTTCAGAAGCAGAGTTGGAATAGATATGGTCCCTATGTGTAAGAAACACCATTCTTTTTTCTCAGCACACTCACGTTTCCTGCTGTATTACAGACTGTAGAAAGCAAGAGCATGCTTCTTGCTCTAAAGCAGTGTGTGATCCATGGATGAGAACTGTGTTGTGTGTTTCCCTTCAGAAATGGAGTTAAATCCCAGGCTCTGAGTCTTCCTACAAGCAAGACTTCGTTTCAGGTAAGGGAAGTTACTTTATAGCTCAAACGAACGACATCGTTCACAAAGCTCACACGTTTCTCATCTTAACTGACAATCATTGGAAGTTAGACGACCTGTGGTTTGTTTCAGATTCAGAAGCAGAGTTGGACAAGATATGGTCCATATGTGTAGGAAACACCGTTCTTTTGTTCTCATCACACACATATTTCCTGCTGTCTTAGACACTCTAGAAAGCAAGAACGTGTTTCTTGCTGTAAAGCAGAGTGTGAACAATAAATGAGAACCCGGATGTGTGTTTCACTTCAGAAATGGAGTTAAATCCCATGCTCTGAGTCTTCCTAAAAGAAAGACTTCTTTTCAGGTAAGGGAAGTTGCTTTACAACCCAAATGAACTACATCATTCACAAAGCTCACACGTTTCTCATCTTAAGTGAAAAGCATTGGATGTTAGAGGACCTTTGGTTTGTTTCATTTTCAGAAGCAGAGTTGGACTAGAAATGGTCCATATGTGTAGGAAACACCGTTCTTTTGTTCTAAGTACACTCATGTTCCCTGCTGTATTAGAGACTCTAGAAAGCAAGAGCATGCTTCTTGCTCTAAAGCAGAGTGTGATCAATGGATGAGAACTCTGTTGTGTGTTTCCCTTCAGAAATGGAGTTAAATCCCAGGCTCTGAGTCTTCCTACAAGTAAGACTTCGTTTCAGGTAAGGGCAGTCACTTTTCAGCTCAAACGAATTACATCGGTCACGCAGCTCACACGTTTCTCATCTTAACTGACAAGCATTGGATGTTAGAGGACCTTTGGTTTGTTTCAGTTTCAGAAGCAAAGTTGGACTAGATATGGTCCGTATGTGTAGGAAACACCATTCTTTTGTTCTCTGCACACTCATGTTTCCTGCTGCGTTAGAGACTCTAGAATGCAAGAAAGTGTTCCTTGCTGTAAAGCAGAGTGTGAACTATGGATGAGAACTCGGCTGTGTGTTTATCTTGAGAAATGGAGTTAAATCCCATTCTCTGAGTCTTGCTACAAGAAAGACTTCGTTTCAGGTAAGGGAAGTTGCTTTACAACTCAAACGAACTACATCGTTCACGAAGCTCACACGTTTCTCATCTTAACTGACAAGCATTGGATGTTAGAGGAACTTTGGTTTGTTTCAGTTTTAGAAGCAGAGTTGGACTAGATATGGTCCGTATGTGTAGGAAACACCATTCTTTTGTTCTCAGCACACTCGTGTTTCCTGCTGTCTTAGAGACTCCAGAAAGTTGGAGCGTGATTCTTGCTCTACAGCAGAGTGTGATCAATGGATGAGAACTCTGTTGTGTGCTTCACTTCAGATATGGAGTTAAATCCCAGGCTCTGTGTCTTCCTACAAGCAAGACTTCGTTTCAGGTAAGGGCAGTCACTTTTCAGCTCAAACGAATTACATCGGTCACGAAGCTCACACGTTTCTCATCTTAACTGACAAGCATTGGATGTTAGAGGACCAGTGCTTTGTATCAGTTTCAGAAGGAGCGTTGGACTAGATACGATCCGTATGTGTAGGAAACACCGTTCATTTTTTCTCAGCACACTCAACGTTCCTGCTGTCTTAGAGAATCTAGAAAGTTGGAGCGTGATTCTTGCTCTACAGCAGAGTGTGATCAATGGATGAGAACTCTGTTGTGTGTTTCACTTCAGATATGGAGTTAAATCCCAGGCTCTGAGTCTTCCTACAAGCAAGACTTCGTTTCAGGTAAGGTCATTTACTTTACAGCTCAAACGAACTATATCGTTCACGACGCTCACAAGTTTCTCATCTTTACTGAGAATATTGGATGATAGAGGACCTTTGGTTTGTATCAATTTCAAGCAGAGTTGAACTAGATATGGTCCGTATGTATAGGAAACACGGTTCTTTTCTTCTGAGCACACTCACATTTCCTGCTGTATTAGAGACTCTAGAAAGCAAGAGCGTGCTTCTTCCTCTAAAGCAGAGTGTGCTCCATGGATGAGAACTCTTTTGTGTGTTTCCCTTCAGAAATGGAGTTAAAACCCAGGCTCTGTGTCTTCTTACAAGCATGACTTCTTTTCAGGTAAGGGCAGTCACTTTTCAGCTCAAATGAATTACATCGGTCACGAAGCTCACACGTTTCTCATCTTAACTGACAAGCATTGGATGTTAGAGGACCAGTGCTTTGTATCATTTTCAGAAGCAGAGTTGGACAAGATATGGTCCGTATGTGTCGGAAACACCGTTCTTTTGTTCTCATCACACACATGTTTCCTGCTGTCTTAGAGACTCTAGAAAGCAAGAACGTGTTCCTTGCTGTAAAGCAGAGTGTGAACAATGGATGAGAACTCGGCTGTGTGTTTCACTTCAGAAATGGAGTTAAATACCAGGCTCTGAGTCTTCCTACAAGTAAGACGTCGTTTCAGGTAAGGGAAGTTGCTTTACAAGTCAAACGAACTACATCGTTCACGAAGCACACACGTTTCTCATCTTAACTGAAAAGCATTGGATGTTAGAGGACCTTTGGTTTGTTTCAGTTTCAGAAGCAGAGTTGGACTAGATATGGTCCATATGTGTAGGAAACACCGTTCTTTTGTTCCCAGTACACTCATGTTTCCTGCTGTATTAGAGACTCTAGAAAGCAAGAGTGTGCTTCTTGCCCTAAAGCAGAGTGTGATCAATGGATGAGAACTCTGTTGTGTGTTTCACTTCAGAAATGGAGTTAAATACCAAGCTCTGAGTCTTCCTACAAGTAAGACGTCGTTTCAGGTAAGGGCATTTACTTTACAGCTCAAAGGAACTATATCGTTCACGAAGCTCACAAGTTTCTCATCTTTACTGAGAATATTGTATGTTAGAGGACCTTTACTTTGTATCAATTTCAAGCAGAGTTGAACTAGATATGGTCCGTATGTATAGGAAACACGGTTCTTTTCTTCTGAGCACACTCACATTTCCTGCTGTATTAGAGACTCTAGAAAGCAAGAGCGTGCTTCTTGCTCTAAAGCAGATTGTGAACAATGGATGAGAACTGTGTTGTGTGTTTCCCTTCTGAAATGGAGTTAAATCCCAGGCTCTGTGTCTTCTTAAAAGCATGACTTCTTTTCAGGTAAGGGCAGTCACTTTTCAGCTCCAACGAATTACATCGGTCACGAAGCTCACACGTTTCTCATCTTAACTGACAAGCATTGGATGTTAGAGGACCAGTGCTTTGTATCAGTTTCAGAAGCAGAGTTGGACTAGATATGGTCCATATGTGTAAAAAACACCGTTCTATTGTTCTCAGCACACTCAGGTTTCCTGCAGAATTAGAGACTCTAGAACGCTAGAGCTTGCTTCTTGCTCTAAAGCAGAGTGTGATCAATGGATGAGAACTCTGTTGTGTGTTTCACTTCAAAAATGGAGTTAAATCCCAGGCTCTGAGTCTTCCTACAAGCAAGACTTCGTTTCAGGTAAGGGAAGTTACTTTACAGCTCAAACGAACTACATCGTTCACGAAGCTCACACGTTTCTCATCTTAACTGACAATCATTGGATGTTAGACGACCTGTGGTTTGTTTCAGTTTCAGAAGCAGAGGTGGACAAGATATGGTCCATATGTGTAGGAAACACCGTTCTTTTGTTCTCATCACACACATGTTTCCTGCTGTCTTAGAGACTCTAGAAAGCAAGAAAGTGTTCCTTGCTGTAAAGCAGAGTGTGAACAATGGATGAGAACTCTGTTGTGTGTTTCACTTCAGAAATGGAGTTAAATACCAGGCTCTGAGTATTCCTACAAGCAAGACTTCGTTTCAGGTAATGGCAGTCACTTTTCAGCTCAAAGGAATTACATCGGTCACGAAGCTCACACGTTTCTCATCTTAACTGACAAGCATCGGATGTTAGACGACCAGTGCTTGGTATCAGTTTCAGAAGCAGAGTTTGAATAGATATGGTCTGTATGTGTAAGAAACACCATTCTTTTTTATCAGCACACTCACTTTTCCTGCTGTATTACAGACTATAGAAAGCAAGAGCGTGCTTCTTGCTCTAAAGCAGTGTGTGATCCATGGATGAGAACTGTGTTGTGTGTTTCACTTCAGAAATGGAGTTAAATCCCAGGCTCTGAGTCTTCCTACAAGCAAGACTTCGTTACAGGTAAGGGAAGTTGCTTTACAACTCAAACGAACTACATCGTTCACGAAGCTCACACATTTCTCATCTTAACTGACAAGCATTGGATGTTAGAGGACCAGTGCTTTGTATCAGTTTCAGAAGGAGAGTTGGACTAGATATGATCCGTATGTGTAGGAAACACCGTTCATATGTTCTCAGCACACTCAACGTTCCTGCTGTCTTAGAGACTCTAGAAAGTTGGAGCGTGATTCTTGCTCTACAGCAGAGTGTGATCAATGGATGAGAACTCTGTTGTGTGTTTCACTTCAGATATGGAGTTAAATCCCAGGCTCTGAGTCTTCCTACAAGTAAGACTTCGTTTCAGGTAAGGGCAGTCACTTTTCAGCTCAAACGAATTACATCGGTCACGAAGCACACACGTTTCTCATCTTAACTGAAAAGCATTGGATGTTAGAGGACCTTTGGTTTTTTTCAGTTTCAGAAGCAGAGTTGGACTAGATATGGTCCATATGTGTAGGAAACACCGTTCATTTGTTCTCAGCACACTCAACGTTCCTGCTGTCTTAGAGACTCTAGAAAGTTGGAGCGTGATTCTTGCTCTACAGCAGAGTGTGATCAATGGATGAGAACTCTGTTGTGTGTTTCACTTTAGATATGGAGTTAAATCCCAGGCTCTGAGTCTTCCTACAAGCAAGACTTCGTTTCAGGTAATGTCATTTACTTTACAGCTCAAACGAACTATATCGTTCACGAAGCTCACAGGTTTCTCATCTTTACTGAGAATATTGGATGATAGAGGACCTTTGCTTTGTATCAATTTCAAGCAGAGTTGAACTAGATATGGTCCGTATGTATAGGAAACATGGTTCTTTTCTTCTGAGCACACTCACATTTCCTGCTGTATTACAGACTCTAGAAATCAAGAGCGTGCTTCTTGCTCTAAAGCAGATTGTGAACAATGGATGAGAACTGTGTTGTGTGTTTCCCTTCAGAAATGGAGTTAAATACCAGGCTCTGTGTCTTCCTACAAGCAAGAGTTCGTTTCAGGTAAGGGCAGTCACTTTTCAGCTCAAACGTACTACATCATTCAGGAAGCTCACACGTTTCTCATCTTAACTGACAAGCATCGGATGTTAGACGACCAGTGCTTGGTATCAGTTTCAGAAGCAGAGTTGGAATAGATATGGTCCCTATGTGTAAGAAACACCATTCTTTTTTCTCAGCACACTCACGTTTCCTGCTGTATTACAGACTGTAGAAAGCAAGAGCATGCTTCTTGCTCTAAAGCAGTGTGTGATCCATGGATGAGAACTGTGTTGTGTGTTTCCCTTCAGAAATGGAGTTAAATCCCAGGCTCTGAGTCTTCCTACAAGCAAGACTTCGTTTCAGGTAAGGGAAGTTACTTTATAGCTCAAACGAACGACATCGTTCACAAAGCTCACACGTTTCTCATCTTAACTGACAATCATTGGAAGTTAGACGACCTGTGGTTTGTTTCAGATTCAGAAGCAGAGTTGGACAAGATATGGTCCATATGTGTAGGAAACACCGTTCTTTTGTTCTCATCACACACATATTTCCTGCTGTCTTAGACACTCTAGAAAGCAAGAACGTGTTTCTTGCTGTAAAGCAGAGTGTGAACAATAAATGAGAACTCGGATGTGTGTTTCACTTCAGAAATGGAGTTAAATCCCATGCTCTGAGTCTTCCTAAAAGAAAGACTTCTTTTCAGGTAAGGGAAGTTGCTTTACAACCCAAATGAACTACATCATTCACAAAGCTCACACGTTTCTCATCTTAAGTGAAAAGCATTGGATGTTAGAGGACCTTTGGTTTGTTTCATTTTCAGAAGCAGAGTTGGACTAGAAATGGTCCATATGTGTAGGAAACACCGTTCTTTTGTTCTAAGTACACTCATGTTCCCTGCTGTATTAGAGACTCTAGAAAGCAAGAGCGTGCTTCTTGCTCTAAAGCAGAGTGTGATCAATGGATGAGAACTCTGTTGTGTGTTTCCCTTCAGAAATGGAGTTAAATCCCAGGCTCTGAGTCTTCCTACAAGTAAGACTTCGTTTCAGGTAAGGGCAGTCACTTTTCAGCTCAAACGAATTACATCGGTCACGCAGCTCACACGTTTCTCATCTTAACTGACAAGCATTGGATGTTAGAGGACCTTTGGTTTGTTTCAGTTTCAGAAGCAGAGTTGGACTAGATATGGTCCGTATGTGTAGGAAACACCATTCTTTTGTTCTCAGCACACTCATGTTTCCTGCTGCGTTAGAGACTCTAGAAAGCAAGAAAGTGTTCCTTGCTGTAAAGCAGAGTGTGAACTATGGATGAGAACTCGGCTGTGTGTTTATCTTGAGAAATGGAGTTAAATCCCATTCTCTGAGTCTTGCTACAAGAAAGACTTCGTTTCAGGTAAGGGAAGTTGCTTTACAACTCAAACGAACTACATCGTTCACGAAGCTCACACGTTTCTCATCTTAACTGACAAGCATTGGATGTTAGAGGAACTTTGGTTTGTTTCAGTTTTAGAAGCAGAGTTGGACTAGATATGGTCCGTATGTGTAGGAAACACCATTCTTTTGTTCTCAGCACACTCGTGTTTCCTGCTGTCTTAGAGACTCCAGAAAGTTGGAGCGTGATTCTTGCTCTACAGCAGAGTGTGATCAATGGATGAGAACTCTGTTGTGTGCTTCACTTCAGATATGGAGTTAAATCCCAGGCTCTGTGTCTTCCTACAAGCAAGACTTCGTTTCAGGTAAGGGCAGTCACTTTTCAGCTCAAACGAATAACATCGGTCACGAAGCTCACACGTTTCTCATCTTAACTGACAAGCATTGGATGTTAGAGGACCAGTGCTTTGTATCAGTTTCAGAAGGAGCGTTGGACTAGATACGATCCGTATGTGTAGGAAACACCGTTCATTTTTTCTCAGCACACTCAACGTTCCTGCTGTCTTAGAGAATCTAGAAAGTTGGAGCGTGATTCTTGCTCTACAGCAGAGTGTGATCAATGGATGAGAACTCTGTTGTGTGTTTCACTTCAGATATGGAGTTAAATCCCAGGCTCTGAGTCTTCCTACAAGCAAGACTTCGTTTCAGGTAAGGTCATTTACTTTACAGCTCAAACGAACTATATCGTTCACGAAGCTCACAAGTTTCTCATCTTTACTGAGAATATTGGATGATAGAGGACCTTTGGTTTGTATCAATTTCAAGCAGAGTTGAACTAGATATGGTCCGTTTGTATAGGAAACACGGTTCTTTTCTTCTGAGCACACTCACATTTCCTGCTGTATTAGAGACTCTAGAAAGCAAGAGCGTGCTTCTTCCTCTAAAGCAGAGTGTGCTCCATGGATGAGAACTCTTTTGTGTGTTTCCCTTCAGAAATGGAGTTAAAACCCAGGCTCTGTGTCTTCTTACAAGCATGACTTCTTTTCAGGTAAGGGCAGTCACTTTTCAGCTCAAACGAATTACATCGGTCACGAAGCTCACACGTTTCTCATCTTAACTGACAAGCATTGGATGTTAGAGGACCAGTGCTTTGTATCATTTTCAGAAGCAGAGTTGGACAAGATATGGTCCGTATGTGTCGGAAACACCGTTCTTTTGTTCTCATCACACACATGTTTCCTGCTGTCTTAGAGACTCTAGAAAGCAAGAACGTGTTCCTTGCTGTAAAGCAGAGTGTGAACAATGGATGAGAACTCGGCTGTGTGTTTCACTTCAGAAATGGAGTTAAATACCAGGCTCTGAGTCTTCCTACAAGTAAGACGTCGTTTCAGGTAAGGGAAGTTGCTTTACAAGTCAAACGAACTACATCGTTCACGAAGCACACACGTTTCTCATCTTAACTGAAAAGCATTGGATGTTAGAGGACCTTTGGTTTGTTTCAGTTTCAGAAGCAGAGTTGGACTAGATATGGTCCATATGTGTAGGAAACACCGTTCTTTTGTTCCCAGTACACTCATGTTTCCTGCTGTATTAGAGACTCTAGAAAGCAAGAGTGTGCTTCTTGCCCTAAAGCAGAGTGTGATCAATGGATGAGAACTCTGTTGTGTGTTTCACTTCAGAAATGGAGTTAAATACCAAGCTCTGAGTCTTCCTACAAGTAAGACGTCGTTTCAGGTAAGGGCATTTACTTTACAGCTCAAAGGAACTATATCGTTCACGAAGCTCACAAGTTTCTCATCTTTACTGAGAATATTGTATGTTAGAGGACCTTTACTTTGTATCAATTTCAAGCAGAGTTGAACTAGATATGGTCCGTATGTAAAGGAAACACGGTTCTTTTCTTCTGAGCACACTCACATTTCCTGCTGTATTAGAGACTCTAGAAAGCAAGAGCGTGCTTCTTGCTCTAAAGCAGATTGTGAACAATGGATGAGAACTGTGTTGTGTGTTTCCCTTCTGAAATGGAGTTAAATCCCAGGCTCTGTGTCTTCTTAAAAGCATGACTTCTTTTCAGGTAAGGGCAGTCACTTTTCAGCTCCAACGAATTACATCGGTCACGAAGCTCACACGTTTCTCATCTTAACTGACAAGCATTGGATGTTAGAGGACCAGTGCTTTGTATCAGTTTCAGAAGCAGAGTTGGACTAGATATGGTCCATATGTGTAAAAAACACCGTTCTATTGTTCTCAGCACACTCAGGTTTCCTGCAGAATTAGAGACTCTAGAACGCTAGAGCTTGCTTCTTGCTCTAAAGCAGAGTGTGATCAATGGATGAGAACTCTGTTGTGTGTTTCACTTCAAAAATGGAGTTAAATCCCAGGCTCTGAGTCTTCCTACAAGCAAGACTTCGTTTCAGGTAAGGGAAGTTACTTTACAGCTCAAACGAACTACATCGTTCACGAAGCTCACACGTTTCTCATCTTAACTGACAATCATTGGATGTTAGACGACCTGTGGTTTGTTTCAGTTTCAGAAGCAGAGTTGGACAAGATATGGTCCATATGTGTAGGAAACACCGTTCTTTTGTTCTCATCACACACATGTTTCCTGCTGTCTTAGAGACTCTAGAAAGCAAGAAAGTGTTCCTTGCTGTAAAGCAGAGTGTGAACAATGGATGAGAACTCTGTTGTGTGTTTCACTTCAGAAATGGAGTTAAATACCAGGCTCTGAGTATTCCTACAAGTAAGACTTCGTTTCAGGTAAGGGCAGTCACTTTTCAGCTCAGACGAATTACATCGGTCACGAAGCTCACACGTTTCTCATCTTAACTGACAAGCATCGGATGTTAGACGACCAGTGCTTGGTATCAGTTTCAGAAGCAGAGTTTGAATAGATATGGTCTGTATGTGTAAGAAACCCCATTCTTTTTTATCAGCACACTCACTTTTCCTGCTGTATTACAGACTATAGAAAGCAAGAGCG
The DNA here is from genome assembly GCA_949786385.1 of Onychomys leucogaster. Lineage (NCBI taxonomy): Eukaryota > Metazoa > Chordata > Mammalia > Rodentia > Cricetidae > Onychomys > Onychomys leucogaster. The sequence goes on from CATKUP010000682.1 coordinate 48,380, forward strand.
TGCTTCTTGCTCTAAAGCAGTGTGTGATCCATGGATGAGAACTGTGTTGTGTGTTTCACTTCAGAAATGGAGTTAAATCCCAGGCTCTGAGTCTTCCTACAAGCAAGACTTCGTTACAGGTAAGGGAAGTTGCTTTACAACTCAAACGAACTACATCGTTCACGAAGCTCACACATTTCTCATCTTAACTGACAAGCATTGGATGTTAGAGGACCAGTGCTTTGTATCAGTTTCAGAAGGAGAGTTGGACTAGATATGATCCGTATGTGTAGGAAACACCGTTCATATGTTCTCAGCACACTCAACGTTCCTGCTGTCTTAGAGACTCTAGAAAGTTGGAGCGTGATTCTTGCTCTACAGCAGAGTGTGATCAATGGATGAGAACTCTGTTGTGTGTTTCACTTCAGATATGGAGTTAAATCCCAGGCTCTGAGTCTTCCTACAAGTAAGACTTCGTTTCAGGTAAGGGCAGTCACTTTTCAGCTCAAACGAATTACATCGGTCACGAAGCACACACGTTTCTCATCTTAACTGAAAAGCATTGGATGTTAGAGGACCTTTGGTTTTTTTCAGTTTCAGAAGCAGAGTTGGACTAGATATGGTCCATATGTGTAGGAAACACCGTTCATTTGTTCTCAGCACACTCAACGTTCCTGCTGTCTTAGAGACTCTAGAAAGTTGGAGCGTGATTCTTGCTCTACAGCAGAGTGTGATCAATGGATGAGAACTCTGTTGTGTGTTTCACTTTAGATATGGAGTTAAATCCCAGGCTCTGAGTCTTCCTACAAGCAAGACTTCGTTTCAGGTAATGTCATTTACTTTACAGCTCAAACGAACTATATCGTTCACGAAGCTCACAGGTTTCTCATCTTTGCTGAGAATATTGGATGATAGAGGACCTTTGCTTTGTATCAATTTCAAGCAGAGTTGAACTAGATATGGTCCGTATGTATAGGAAACACGGTTCTTTTCTTCTGAGCACACTCACATTTCCTGCTGTATTACAGACTCTAGAAATCAAGAGCGTGCTTATTGCTCTAAAGCAGATTGTGAACAATGGATGAGAACTGTGTTGTGTGTTTCCCTTCAGAAATGGAGTTAAATACCAGGCTCTGTGTCTTCCTACAAGCAAGAGTTCGTTTCAGGTAAGGGCAGTCACTTTTCAGCTCAAACATACTACATCGTTCAGGAAGCTCACACGTTTCTCATCTTAACTGACAAGCATCGGATGTTAGACGACCAGTGCTTGGTATCAGTTTCAGAAGCAGAGTTGGAATAGATATGGTCCCTATGTGTAAGAAACACCATTCTTTTTTCTCAGCACACTCACGTTTCCTGCTGTATTACAGACTGTAGAAAGCAAGAGCATGCTTCTTGCTCTAAAGCAGTGTGTGATCCATGGATGAGAACTGTGTTGTGTGTTTCCCTTCAGAAATGGAGTTAAATCCCAGGCTCTGAGTCTTCCTACAAGCAAGACTTCGTTTCAGGTAAGGGAAGTTACTTTATATCTCAAACGAACGACATCGTTCACAAAGCTCACACGTTTCTCATCTTAACTGACAATCATTGGAAGTTAGACGACCTGTGGTTTGTTTCAGATTCAGAAGCAGAGTTGGACAAGATATGGTCCATATGTGTAGGAAACACCGTTCTTTTGTTCTCATCACACACATATTTCCTGCTGTCTTAGACACTCTAGAAAGCAAGAACGTGTTTCTTGCTGTAAAGCAGAGTGTGAACAATAAATGAGAACTCGGATGTGTGTTTCACTTCAGAAATGGAGTTAAATCCCATGCTCTGAGTCTTCCTAAAAGAAAGACTTCTTTTCAGGTAAGGGAAGTTGCTTTACAACCCAAATGAACTACATCATTCACAAAGCTCACACGTTTCTCATCTTAAGTGAAAAGCATTGGATGTTAGAGGACCTTTGGTTTGTTTCATTTTCAGAAGCAGAGTTGGACTAGAAATGGTCCATATGTGTAGGAAACACCGTTCTTTTGTTCTAAGTACACTCATGTTCCCTGCTGTATTAGAGAATCTAGAAAGCAAGAGCGTGCTTCTTGCTCTAAAGCAGAGTGTGATCAATGGATGAGAACTCTGTTGTGTGTTTCCCTTCAGAAATGGAGTTAAATCCCAGGCTCTGAGTCTTCCTACAAGTAAGACTTCGTTTCAGGTAAGGGCAGTCACTTTTCAGCTCAAACGAATTACATCGGTCACGCAGCTCACACGTTTCTCATCTTAACTGACAAGCATTGGATGTTAGAGGACCTTTGGTTTGTTTCAGTTTCAGAAGCAGAGTTGGACTAGATATGGTCCGTATGTGTAGGAAACACCATTCTTTTGTTCTCAGCACACTCATGTTTCTTGCTGCGTTAGAGACTCTAGAAAGCAAGAAAGTGTTCCTTGCTGTAAAGCAGAGTGTGAACTATGGATGAGAACTCGGCTGTGTGTTTATCTTGAGAAATGGAGTTAAATCCCATTCTCTGAGTCTTGCTACAAGAAAGACTTCGTTTCAGGTAAGGGAAGTTGCTTTACAACTCAAACGAACTACATCGTTCACGAAGCTCACACATTTCTCATCTTAACTGACAAGCATTGGATGTAGAGGACCTGTGGTTTGTTTCAATTTCAGAAGCAGATTTGGACAAGATATGGTCCGCATGTGTAGGAAAAACCGTTCTTTTGTTCTCATCACACTCATGTTTCCTGCAGTCTTAGAGACTCTAGAAAGCAAGAGCATGCTTCTTGCTGTAAAGTAGAGTGTGAACAATGGATGAGAACTCTACTGTGTGTTTCACTTCAGAAATGTTGTTAAATCCCAGGCTCTGAGTCTTACTAAAAACAAGACTTCTTTTCAGGTAAGGGCAGTCACTTTTCAGCTCAAACGAATTACATCGGTCACGAAGCTCACATGGTTCTCATCTTAACAGACTGGCATTGGATGTTAGAGGACCAGTGCTTTGTATCAATTTCAGAAGCAGAGTTGGACTAGATATGGTCCATATGTGTAAGAAATACCGTTCTTTTGTTCTCAGCACACTCAGGTTTCCTGCTGTATTAGAGACTCTAGAATGCAAGAGCGTGCTTCTTGCTCTAAAGCGGAGTGTGATCAATGGTTGAGAACTCTATTGTGTGTTTCACTTGAGAAATGGAGTTAAATCACAGGCTCTGAGTCTTCCTACAAGCAAGACTTCGTTTCAGGTAAGGGAAGTTACTTTACAGCTCAAACGAACGACATCGTTCACGAAGCTCACACGTTTCTCATCTTAACTGACAATCATTGGATGTTAGACGACCTGTGGTTTGTTTCAGTTTCAGAAGCAGAGTTGGACAGATATGGTCTGTATGTGTAGGGAACACGGTTCTTTTGTTCTCATCACACACATGTTTCCTGCTGTCTTAGAGACTCTAGAAAGCAAGAACGTGTTTCTTGCTGTAAAGCAGAGTGTTAACAATGGATGAGAACTCGGCTGTGTGTTTCACTTGAGAAATGGAGTTAAATCCCATGCTCTGAGTCTTGCTACAAGAAAGACTTCGTTTCAGGTAAGGGAAGTTGCTTTACAACTCAAACGAACTACATCGTTCACGAAGCTCACACGTTTCTCATCTTAACTGACAAGCATTGGATGTTAGAGGACCAGTGCTTTGTATCAGTTTCAGAATGAGAGTTGGACTAGATATGATCCGTATGTGTAGGAAACACCGTTCATTTATTCTCAGGACACTCAACGTTCCTGCTGTCTTAGAGACTCTAGAAAGTTGGAGCATGATTCTTGCTCTACAGCAGAGTGTGATCCACGGATGAGAACTCTGTTGTGTTTTCCCTTCAGATATGGAGTTAAATGCCAGGCTCTGAATCTTCCTACAAGCAAGACTTCGTTTCAGGTAAGGGCATTTACTTTACAGCTCAAACGAACTATATCATTCACTAAGCTCACAAGATTCTCATATTTACTGAGAATATTGGATGTTATACGACCTTTTCTTTGTATCAATTTCAAGCAGAGTTGAACTAGATATGGTCCTTATGTATAGGAAACACCGTTCTTTTCTTCTGAGCACACTCACATTTCCTGATGTATTGGAGACTCTAGAAAGTTGGAGCGTGCTTCTTGCTCTAAAGCAGAGTGTGATCAATCGATGAGATCTCTGTTGTGTGTTTCCCTTCAGATATGGAGTTAAATCCCAGGCTCTGAGTCTTCCTACAAGCAAGACTTCGTTTCAGGTAAGGGAAGTTACTTTACAGCTCAAACGAACGACATCGTTCACGAAGCTCACACATTTCTCATCTTAACTGACAATCATTGGATGTTAGATGACCTGTGGTTTGTTTCAGTTTCAGAAGCAGAGTTGGACAAGATATGGTCCGTATGTGTAGGAAACACCGTTCTTTTGTTCTCATCACACACATGTTTCCTGCTTTCTTAGAGACTCTAGAAAGCAAGAACGTGTTTCTTGCTGTAAAGCAGAGTGTGAACAATGGATGAGAACTCGGCTGTGTGTTTCACTTGAGAAATGGAGTTAAATCCCATGCTCTGAGTCTTCCTACAAGCAAGACTTCGTTTCAGGTAAGGGCAGTCACTTTTCAGCTCAAACGAATTACATCGTTCACGAAGCTCACAAGTTTCTCATCTTTACTGAGAATATTGGATGTTAGAGGACCTTTGCTTTGTATCAATTTCAAGCAGAGTTGAACTAGATATGGTCCGTATGTATAGGAAACACGGTTCTTTTCTTCTGAGCACACTCACATTTCCTGCTGTATTAGAGACTCTAGAAAGTTGGAGCATGCTTCTTGCTCTAAAGCAGAGTTTGATCAATGGATGAGAACTGTGTTGTGTGTTTCCCTTCAGAAATGGAGTTAAATCCCAGGCTCTGAGTCTTCCTACAAGCAAGACTTGGTTTCAGGTAAGGGCAGTCACTTTTCAGCTCAAACGAATTACATTGGTCACGAAGCTCACACGTTTCTCATCTTAACTGACAAGCATTGGATGTTAGAGGACTAGTGCTTTGTATCAGTTTCAGAAGCAGAGTTGAACTAGATATGGTCCGTATGTGTAATAAACACCGTTCATTTGTTCTCAGCACACTCAACGTTCCTGCTGTCTTAGAGACTCTAGAAAGCATGAGCGTGCTTCTTGCTCTAAAGCAGAGTGTGATCAATGGATGAGAACTCTGTTGTGTTTTCCCTTCAGATATGGAGTTAAATCCCAGGCTCTGAATCTTCCTACAAGCAAGACTTCGTTTCAGGTAAGGGCATTTACTTTATAGCTCAAACGAACTATATCATTCACTAAGCTCACAAGATTCTCATCTTTACTGAGAATATTGGATGTTATACGACTTTTTCTTTGTATCAATTTCAAGCAGAGTTGAACTAGATATGGTCTGTATGTATAGGAAACACGGTTCTTTTCTTCTGAGCACACTCACATTTCCTGCTGTATTAGAGACTCTAGAAAGCAAGAGCGTGCTTCTTGCTCTAAAGCAGATTGTGAACAATGGATGAGAACTGTGTTGTGTGTTTCCTTTCAGAAATGGAGTTAAATCCCAGGCTCTGTGTCTTCCTACAAGCAAGAGTTCGTTTCAGGTAAGGGCAGTCACTTTTCAGCTCAAACGAACTACATCGTTCAGGAAGCTCACACGTTTCTCATCTTAACTGACAATCATCGGATGTTAGAGTACCAGTGCTTTGTATCAGTTTCAGAAGGAGAATTGGACTAGATATGATCCGTATGTGTAGGAAACACCGTTCATTTGTTCTCAGCACACTCAATGTTCCTGGTGTCTTAGACACTCTAGAAAGTTGGAGCGTGATTCTTGCTCTACAGCAGAGTGTGATCAATGGATGAGAACTCTGTTGTGTGTTTCACTTCAGATATGGTGTTAAATCCCAGGCTCTGAGTCTTACTAAAAACAAGGCTTCTTTTCAGGTAAGGGCAGTCACTTTTCAGCTCAAACGAATTACATCGGTCACGAAGCTCACATGGTTCTCATCTTAACTGACTGGCAATGGATGTTAGAGGACCAGTGCTTTGTATCAATTTCAGAAGCAGAGTTGGACTAGATATGGTCCATATGTGTAAGAAATACCGTTCTTTTGTTCTCAGCAACTCAGGTTTCCTGCTGTATTAGAGACTCTAGAATGCAAGAGCATGCTTCTTGCTCTAAAGCGGAGTGTGATCAATGGTTGAGAACTCTATTGTGTGTTTCACTTCAAAAATGGAGTTAAATCACAGGCTCTGAGTCTTCCTACAAGCAAGACTTCGTTTCAGGTAAGGGAAGTTACTTTACAGCTCAAACGAACTACATCGTTCAGGAAGTTCACACGTTTCTAATCTTAACTGACAAGCATTGGATGTTAGACGACCAGTGCTTGGTATCAGTTTCAGAAGCAGAGTTGGAATAGATATGGTCCGTATGTGTAAGAAACACCATTCTTTTTTCTCAGCACAATCATGTTTCCTGCTGTATTAGAGACTGTAGAAAGCAAGAGCGTGCTTCTTGCTCTAAAGCAGTGTGTGATCCATGGATGAGAACTGTGTTGTGTGTTTCCCTTCAGAAATGGAGTTAAATCCCAGGCTCTGAGTCTTCCTACAAGCAAGACTTCGTTACAGGTAAAGGCAGTCACTTTTCAGCTCAAACAAACTACATCGTTCAAGAAGCTCACAAGTTTCTCATCTATACTGAGAATATTGGATGTTAGAGGACCTTTGTTTTGTATCAATTTCAAGCAGAGTTGAACTAGATGTGGTCCGTATGTGTAGGAAACACCGTTCTTTTGTTCTCATCACACACATGTTTCCTGCTGTCTTAGAGACTCTAGAAAGCAAGAGCGTGCTTCTTGCTCTAAAGCAGAGTGTGATCAATGGAGGAGAACTCTCTTGTGTGTTTCACTTCAGAAATGGGGTTAAATACCAGGCTCTGAGTCTTCATACAAGCAAGACTTCGTTTCAGGTAAGGGCAGTCACTTTTCAGCTCAAACGAATTACATCGGTCACGAAGCTCACACGTTTCTCATCTTAACTGACAAGCATTGGATGTTAGAGGACCAGTGCTTTGTATCAGTTTCAGAAGGAGAATTGGACTAGATATGATCCGTATGTGTAGGAAACACCGTTCATTTGTTCTCAGCACACTCAATGTTCCTGCTGTCTTAGAGACTCTAGAAAGTTGGAGCGTGATTCTTGCTCTACAGCAGAGTGTGATCAATGGATGAGAACTCTGTTGTGTGTTTCACTTCAGAAATGGAGTTAAATCCCAGGCTCTGAGTCTTCCTACAAGCAAGACTTCGTTACAGGTAAGGGCAGTCACTTTTCAGCGCAAACAAACTACTTCGTTCACGAAGCTCACACGTATCTCATCTTAACTGACAAGCATCGGATGTTAGACGACCAGTGCTTTGTATCAGTTTCAGAAGCAGAGTTGGACTAGATATGATCTGTATGGGTAGGAAGCACCGTTCATTTGTTCTCAGCACACTCAACGTTCCTGCTGTCTTAGAGACTCTAGAAAGTTCGAGCGTGCTTCTTGCTCTAAAGCAGTGTGTGATCCATGGATGAGAACTGTGTTGTGTGTTTCCCTTCAGAAATGGAGTTAAATCCCTGGCCCTGAATCTTCCTACAAGCAAGAAATCGTTTCAGGCAAGGGCAGTAACTTTTCAGCTCAAACGATCTACATCGTTCAGGAAGCTCACACGTTTCTCATCTTAACTGACAAGCATTGGATGTAGAGGACCTGTGGTTTGTTTCAATTTCAGAAGCAGATTTGGACAAGATATGGTCCGCATGTGTAGGAAAAACCGTTCTTTTGTTCTCATCACACTCATGTTTCCTGCAGTCTTAGAGACTCTAGAAAGCAAGAGCATGCTTCTTGCTGTAAAGTAGAGTGTGGACAATGGATGAGAACTCTACTGTGTGTTTCACTTCAGAAATGTTGTTAAATCCCAGGCTCAGAGTCTTACTAAAAACAAGACTTCTTTTCAGGTAAGGGCAGTCACTTTTCAGCTCAAATGAATTACATCGGTCACGAAGCTCACACGGTTCTCATCTTAACTGACTGGCATTGGATGTTAGAGGACCAGTGCTTTGTATCAATTTCAAAAGCAGAGTTGGACTAGATAAGGTCCATATGTGTAAGAAACACCGTTCTTTTGTTCTCAGCACACTCAGGTTTCCTGCTGTATTAGAGACTCTAGAATGCAAGAGCGTGCTTCTTGCTCTAAAGCAGAGTGGTGATCAATGGATGAGAACTCTATTGTGTGTTTCACTTCAAAAATGGAGTTAAATCACAGGCTCTGAGTCTTCCTACAAGCAAGACTTCGTTTCAGGCAAGGGAAGTTAGTTTACAGCTGAAACGAACGACATCGTTCACGAAGCTCAAACGTTTCTCATCTTAACTGACAATCGTTGGATGTTAGACGACCTTTGGTTTGTTTCAGTTTCAGAAGCAGAGTTGGACAAGATATGGTCCGTATGTGTAGGGAACACGGTTCTTTTGTTCTCATCACACACATGTTTCCTGCTGTCTTAGAGACTCTAGAAAGCAAGAACGTGTTTCTTGCTGTAAATCACAGTGTGAACAATGGATGAGAACTCGGCTGTGTGTTTCACTTGAGAAATGGAGTTAAATCCCATGCTCTGATTCTTGCGACAAGAAAGACTTCGATTCAGGTAAGGGGCATTTACTTTACGGCTCAAACGAACTATATCGTTCACGAAGCTCACAAGTTTCTCATCTTTACTGAGAATATTGGATGATAGAGGACCTTTGCTTTGTATCAATTACAAGCAGAGTTGAACTAGATATGGTCCGTATGTATAGGAAACACGGTTCTTTTCTTCTGAGCACACTCACATTTCCTGCTGTATTAGAGACTCTAGAAAGCAAGAGCGTGCTTCTTGCTCTACAGCAGAGAGTGATCAATGGATGAAAACTCTGTTGTGTGTTTCACTTTAGAAATTTAGTTAAATCCCTGGCTCTGATCCTTCCTACAAGCAAGACTTCGTTTCAGGTAAGGGCAGTCACTTTTCAGCTCAAACGAATTACATTGTTCATGAAGCTCACACGTTTCACATCTTAACTGACAACACCTGGATGTTAGAGGACCTTAGGTTTGTTTCAGTTTCAGAAGCAGAGTTGGACTAGATATGGTCTGTATGTGTAGGAAACACCGTTCTTTTTTTCTCAGCACACTCATGTTTCCTGCTGTATTAGAGACTCTAGAAAGCAAGAGCTGCTTCTTGCTCTAAAGCAGAGTGTGATCAATGGATGAGAACTCTGTTGTGTGTTTCACTTCAGAAATGTTGTTAAATCCCAGGCTCTGAGTCTTACTAAAAACAAGACTTCTTTTCAGGTAAGGGCAGTCACTTTTCAGCTCAAACGAATTACATCGGTCACGAAGCTCACACGGTTCTCATCTTAACTGACTGGCATTGGATGTTAGAGGACCAGTGCTTTGTATCAATTTCAGAAGCAGAGTTGGACTAGATATGGTCCATATGTGTAAGAAACACCGTACTTTTGTTCTGAGCTCACTCAAGTTTCCTGCTTTCTTAGAGAGTCTAGAAAGTTGGAGCGTCCTTCTTGCTCTAGAGCAGAGTGTGATCAATGGATGAGAACTCTGTTGTGTGTTTCACTTCAGATATGGAGTTAAATCCCAGGTTCTGAATCTTCCTACAAGCAAGACTTCGATTCAGCTAAGGGCATTTACTTTACAGCTCAAACGAACTATATCGTTCACGAAGCTCACAAGTTTCTCATCTTTACTGAGAATATTGGATGTTAGAGGACCTTTGCTTTGTATCAATTTCAAGCAGAGTTGAACGATATGTGGTCCGTATGTATAGGAAACACGGTTCTTTTCTTCTGAGCACACTCACATTTCCTGCTGTATTAGAGACTCTAGAAAGTTGGAGCATGCTTCTTGCTCTAAAGCAGAGTTTGATCAATGGATGAGAACTGTATTGTGTGTTTCCCTTCAGAAATGGAGTTAAATCCCAGGCTCTGAGTCTTCCTACAAGCAAGACTTCGTTTGAGGTAAGGGCAGTCACTTTTCAGCTCAAACGAATTACATTGGTCACGAAACTCACACGTTTCTCATCTTAACTGACAAGCATTGGATGTTAGAGGACCAGTGCTTTGTATCAGTTTCAGAAGCAGAGTTGAACTAGATATGGTCCGTATGTGTAATAAACACCGTTCATTTGTTCTCAGCACACTCAACGTTCCTGCTGTCTTAGAGACTCTAGAAAGCAAGAGCGTGCTTCTTGCTCTAAAGCAGAGTGTGATGAATGGATGAGAACTCTGTTGTGTTTTCCCTTCAGATATGGAGTTAAATCCCAGGCTCTGAATTTTCCTACAAGCAAGACTTCGTTTCAGGTAAGGGCATTTACTTTACAGCTCAAATGAACTATATCATTCACTAAGCTCACAAGATTCTCATCTTAACTGAGAATATTGGATGTTATACGACTTTTTCTTTGTATCAATTTCAAGCAGAATTGAACTAGATATGGTCCGTATGTATAGGAAACACGGTTCCTTTCTTCTGAGCACACTCACATTTCCTGCTGTTTTAGAGACTCTAGAAAGTTGGAGCGTGCTTCTCTCTCTAAAGCAGAGTGTGATCAATGGAAGAGAACTCTGTTGTGTGTTTCACTTCAGAAATGGAGTTAAATCCCAGGCTCTGAGTCTTGCTACAAGAAAGACTTCGTTTCAGGTAAGGCAAGTTGCTTTACAACTCAAACGAACTACATCATTCACGAAGCTCACACGTTTCTCATCTTAACTGACAAGCATTGGATGTTAGAGGACCTTGGTTTGTTTCAGTTTCAGAACCAGAGTTGGACTAGATATGGTCCATATGTGTAAGAAACACCGTTCTTTTGTTCTCAGCACTCTCAGGTTTCCTGCTGTATTACAGACTGTAGAAAGCAAGAGCGTGCTTCTTGCTCTAAAGCAGATTATGAACAATGGATGAGAACTGTGTTGTGTTTCCCTTCAGAAATGGAGTTAAATCCCAGGCTCTGTGTCTTCCTACAATCAAGAGTTCGTTTCAGGGAAGGGCAGTCACTTTTCAGCTCAAACGAATTACATCGGTCACGCAGCTCACACGTTTCTCATCTTAACTGACAAGCATTGGATGTTAGAGGACCTTTGGTTTGTTTCAGTTTCAGAAGCAGAGTTGGACTAGATATGGTCCGTATGTGTAGGAAACACCATTCTTTTGTTCTCAGCACACTCATGTTTCTTGCTGCGTTAGAGACTCTAGAAAGCAAGAAAGTGTTCCTTGCTGTAAAGCAGAGTGTGAACTATGGATGAGAACTCGGCTGTGTGTTTATCTTGAGAAATGGAGTTAAATCCCATTCTCTGAGTCTTGCTACAAGAAAGACTTCGTTTCAGGTAAGGGAAGTTGCTTTACAACTCAAACGAACTACATCGTTCACGAAGCTCACACATTTCTCATCTTAACTGACAAGCATTGGATGTAGAGGACCTGTGGTTTGTTTCAATTTCAGAAGCAGATTTGGACAAGATATGGTCCGCATGTGTAGGAAAAACCGTTCTTTTGTTCTCATCACACTCATGTTTCCTGCAGTCTTAGAGACTCTAGAAAGCAAGAGCATGCTTCTTGCTGTAAAGTAGAGTGTGAACAATGGATGAGAACTCTACTGTGTGTTTCACTTCAGAAATGTTGTTAAATCCCAGGCTCTGAGTCTTACTAAAAACAAGACTTCTTTTCAGGTAAGGGCAGTCACTTTTCAGCTCAAACGAATTACATCGGTCACGAAGCTCACATGGTTCTCATCTTAACAGACTGGCATTGGATGTTAGAGGACCAGTGCTTTGTATCAATTTCAGAAGCAGAGTTGGACTAGATATGGTCCATATGTGTAAGAAATACCGTTCTTTTGTTCTCAGCACACTCAGGTTTCCTGCTGTATTAGAGACTCTAGAATGCAAGAGCGTGCTTCTTGCTCTAAAGCGGAGTGTGATCAATGGTTGAGAACTCTATTGTGTGTTTCACTTGAGAAATGGAGTTAAATCACAGGCTCTGAGTCTTCCTACAAGCAAGACTTCGTTTCAGGTAAGGGAAGTTACTTTACAGCTCAAACGAACGACATCGTTCACGAAGCTCACACGTTTCTCATCTTAACTGACAATCATTGGATGTTAGACGACCTGTGGTTTGTTTCAGTTTCAGAAGCAGAGTTGGACAGATATGGTCTGTATGTGTAGGGAACACGGTTCTTTTGTTCTCATCACACACATGTTTCCTGCTGTCTTAGAGACTCTAGAAAGCAAGAACGTGTTTCTTGCTGTAAAGCAGAGTGTTAACAATGGATGAGAACTCGGCTGTGTGTTTCACTTGAGAAATGGAGTTAAATCCCATGCTCTGAGTCTTGCTACAAGAAAGACTTCGTTTCATGTAAGGGAAGTTGCTTTACAACTCAAACGAACTACATCGTTCACGAAGCTCACACGTTTCTCATCTTAACTGACAAGCATTGGATGTTAGAGGACCAGTGCTTTGTATCAGTTTCAGAATGAGAGTTGGACTAGATATGATCCGTATGTGTAGGAAACACCGTTCATTTATTCTCAGGACACTCAACGTTCCTGCTGTCTTAGAGACTCTAGAAAGTTGGAGCATGATTCTTGCTCTACAGCAGAGTGTGATCCACGGATGAGAACTCTGTTGTGTTTTCCCTTCAGATATGGAGTTAAATGCCAGGCTCTGAATCTTCCTACAAGCAAGACTTCGTTTCAGGTAAGGGCATTTACTTTACAGCTCAAACGAACTATATCATTCACTAAGCTCACAAGATTCTCATATTTACTGAGAATATTGGATGTTATACGACCTTTTCTTTGTATCAATTTCAAGCAGAGTTGAACTAGATATGGTCCTTATGTATAGGAAACACCGTTCTTTTCTTCTGAGCACACTCACATTTCCTGATGTATTGGAGACTCTAGAAAGTTGGAGCGTGCTTCTTGCTCTAAAGCAGAGTGTGATCAATCGATGAGATCTCTGTTGTGTGTTTCCCTTCAGATATGGAGTTAAATCCCAGGCTCTGAGTCTTCCTACAAGCAAGACTTCGTTTCAGGTAAGGGAAGTTACTTTACAGCTCAAACGAACGACATCGTTCACGAAGCTCACACATTTCTCATCTTAACTGACAATCATTGGATGTTAGATGACCTGTGGTTTGTTTCAGTTTCAGAAGCAGAGTTGGACAAGATATGGTCCGTATGTGTAGGAAACACCGTTCTTTTGTTCTCATCACACACATGTTTCCTGCTTTCTTAGAGACTCTAGAAAGCAAGAACGTGTTTCTTGCTGTAAAGCAGAGTGTGAACAATGGATGAGAACTCGGCTGTTTGTTTCACTTGAGAAATGGAGTTAAATCCCATGCTCTGAGTCTTCCTACAAGCAAGACTTCGTTTCAGGTAAGGGCAGTCACTTTTCAGCTCAAACGAATTACATCGTTCACGAAGCTCACAAGTTTCTCATCTTTACTGAGAATATTGGATGTTAGAGGACCTTTGCTTTGTATCAATTTCAAGCAGAGTTGAACTAGATATGGTCCGTATGTATAGGAAACACGGTTCTTTTCTTCTGAGCACACTCACATTTCCTGCTGTATTAGAGACTCTAGAAAGTTGGAGCATGCTTCTTGCTCTAAAGCAGAGTTTGATCAATGGATGAGAACTGTGTTGTGTGTTTCCCTTCAGAAATGGAGTTAAATCCCAGGCTCTGAGTCTTCCTACAAGCAAGACTTGGTTTCAGGTAAGGGCAGTCACTTTTCAGCTCAAACGAATTACATTGGTCACGAAGCTCACACGTTTCTCATCTTAACTGACAAGCATTGGATGTTAGAGGACTAGTGCTTTGTATCAGTTTCAGAAGCAGAGTTGAACTAGATATGGTCCGTATGTGTAATAAACACCGTTCATTTGTTCTCAGCACACTCAACGTTCCTGCTGTCTTAGAGACTCTAGAAAGCATGAGCGTGCTTCTTGCTCTAAAGCAGAGTGTGATCAATGGATGAGAACTCTGTTGTGTTTTCCCTTCAGATATGGAGTTAAATCCCAGGCTCTGAATCTTCCTACAAGCAAGACTTCGTTTCAGGTAAGGGCATTTACTTTATAGCTCAAACGAACTATATCATTCACTAAGCTCACAAGATTCTCATCTTTACTGAGAATATTGGATGTTATACGACTTTTTCTTTGTATCAATTTCAAGCAGAGTTGAACTAGATATGGTCTGTATGTATAGGAAACACGGTTCTTTTCTTCTGAGCACACTCACATTTCCTGCTGTATTAGAGACTCTAGAAAGCAAGAGCGTGCTTCTTGCTCTAAAGCAGATTGTGAACAATGGATGAGAACTGTGTTGTGTGTTTCCTTTCAGAAATGGAGTTAAATCCCAGGCTCTGTGTCTTCCTACAAGCAAGAGTTCGTTTCAGGTAAGGGCAGTCACTTTTCAGCTCAAACGAACTACATCGTTCAGGAAGCTCACACGTTTCTCATCTTAACTGACAATCATCGGATGTTAGAGTACCAGTGCTTTGTATCAGTTTCAGAAGGAGAATTGGACTAGATATGATCCGTATGTGTAGGAAACACCGTTCATTTGTTCTCAGCACACTCAATGTTCCTGGTGTCTTAGACACTCTAGAAAGTTGGAGCGTGATTCTTGCTCTACAGCAGAGTGTGATCAATGGATGAGAACTCTGTTGTGTGTTTCACTTCAGATATGGTGTTAAATCCCAGGCTCTGAGTCTTACTAAAAACAAGGCTTCTTTTCAGGTAAGGGCAGTCACTTTTCAGCTCAAACGAATTACATCGGTCACGAAGCTCACATGGTTCTCATCTTAACTGACTGGCAATGGATGTTAGAGGACCAGTGCTTTGTATCAATTTCAGAAGCAGAGTTGGACTAGATATGGTCCATATGTGTAAGAAATACCGTTCTTTTGTTCTCAGCAACTCAGGTTTCCTGCTGTATTAGAGACTCTAGAATGCAAGAGCGTGCTTCTTGCTCTAAAGCGGAGTGTGATCAATGGTTGAGAACTCTATTGTGTGTTTCACTTCAAAAATGGAGTTAAATCACAGGCTCTGAGTCTTCCTACAAGCAAGACTTCGTTTCAGGTAAGGGAAGTTACTTTACAGCTCAAACGAACTACATCGTTCAGGAAGTTCACACGTTTCTAATCTTAACTGACAAGCATTGGATGTTAGACGACCAGTGCTTGGTATCAGTTTCAGAAGCAGAGTTGGAATAGATATGGTCCGTATGTGTAAGAAACACCATTCTTTTTTCTCAGCACAATCATGTTTCCTGCTGTATTAGAGACTGTAGAAAGCAAGAGCGTGCTTCTTGCTCTAAAGCAGTGTGTGATCCATGGATGAGAACTGTGTTGTGTGTTTCCCTTCAGAAATGGAGTTAAATCCCAGGCTCTGAGTCTTCCTACAAGCAAGACTTCGTTACAGGTAAAGGCAGTCACTTTTCAGCTCAAACAAACTACATCGTTCAAGAAGCTCACAAGTTTCTCATCTATACTGAGAATATTGGATGTTAGAGGACCTTTGTTTTGTATCAATTTCAAGCAGAGTTGAACTAGATGTGGTCCGTATGTGTAGGAAACACCGTTCTTTTGTTCTCATCACACACATGTTTCCTGCTGTCTTAGAGACTCTAGAAAGCAAGAGCGTGCTTCTTGCTCTAAAGCAGAGTGTGATCAATGGAGGAGAACTCTCTTGTGTGTTTCACTTCAGAAATGGGGTTAAATACCAGGCTCTGAGTCTTCATACAAGCAAGACTTCGTTTCAGGTAAGGGCAGTCACTTTTCAGCTCAAACGAATTACATCGGTCACGAAGCTCACACGTTTCTCATCTTAACTGACAAGCATTGGATGTTAGAGGACCAGTGCTTTGTATCAGTTTCAGAAGGAGAATTGGACTAGATATGATCCGTATGTGTAGGAAACACCGTTCATTTGTTCTCAGCACACTCAATGTTCCTGCTGTCTTAGAGACTCTAGAAAGTTGGAGCGTGATTCTTGCTCTACAGCAGAGTGTGATCAATGGATGAGAACTCTGTTGTGTGTTTCACTTCAGAAATGGAGTTAAATCCCAGGCTCTGAGTCTTCCTACAAGCAAGACTTCGTTACAGGTAAGGGCAGTCACTTTTCAGCGCAAACAAACTACTTCGTTCACGAAGCTCACACGTATCTCATCTTAACTGACAAGCATCGGATGTTAGACGACCAGTGCTTTGTATCAGTTTCAGAAGCAGAGTTGGACTAGATATGATCTGTATGGGTAGGAAGCACCGTTCATTTGTTCTCAGCACACTCAACGTTCCTGCTGTCTTAGAGACTCTAGAAAGTTCGAGCGTGCTTCTTGCTCTAAAGCAGTGTGTGATCCATGGATGAGAACTGTGTTGTGTGTTTCCCTTCAGAAATGGAGTTAAATCCCTGGCCCTGAATCTTCCTACAAGCAAGAAATCGTTTCAGGCAAGGGCAGTAACTTTTCAGCTCAAACGATCTACATCGTTCAGGAAGCTCACACGTTTCTCATCTTAACTGACAAGCATTGGATGTAGAGGACCTGTGGTTTGTTTCAATTTCAGAAGCAGATTTGGACAAGATATGGTCCGCATGTGTAGGAAAAACCGTTCTTTTGTTCTCATCACACTCATGTTTCCTGCAGTCTTAGAGACTCTAGAAAGCAAGAGCATGCTTCTTGCTGTAAAGTAGAGTGTGGACAATGGATGAGAACTCTACTGTGTGTTTCACTTCAGAAATGTTGTTAAATCCCAGGCTCAGAGTCTTACTAAAAACAAGACTTCTTTTCAGGTAAGGGCAGTCACTTTTCAGCTCAAATGAATTACATCGGTCACGAAGCTCACACGGTTCTCATCTTAACTGACTGGCATTGGATGTTAGAGGACCAGTGCTTTGTATCAATTTCAAAAGCAGAGTTGGACTAGATAAGGTCCATATGTGTAAGAAACACCGTTCTTTTGTTCTCAGCACACTCAGGTTTCCTGCTGTATTAGAGACTCTAGAATGCAAGAGCGTGCTTCTTGCTCTAAAGCAGAGTGTGATCAATGGATGAGAACTCTATTGTGTGTTTCACTTCAAAAATGGAGTTAAATCACAGGCTCTGAGTCTTCCTACAAGCAAGACTTCTTTTCAGGCAAGGGAAGTTAGTTTACAGCTGAAACGAACGACATCGTTCACGAAGCTCAAACGTTTCTCATCTTAACTGACAATCGTTGGATGTTAGACGACCTTTGGTTTGTTTCAGTTTCAGAAGCAGAGTTGGACAAGATATGGTCCGTATGTGTAGGGAACACGGTTCTTTTGTTCTCATCACACACATGTTTCCTGCTGTCTTAGAGACTCTAGAAAGCAAGAACGTGTTTCTTGCTGTAAATCACAGTGTGAACAATGGATGAGAACTCGGCTGTGTGTTTCACTTGAGAAATGGAGTTAAATCCCATGCTCTGATTCTTGCGACAAGAAAGACTTCGATTCAGGTAAGGGCATTTACTTTACGGCTCAAACGAACTATATCGTTCACGAAGCTCACAAGTTTCTCATCTTTACTGAGAATATTGGATGATAGAGGACCTTTGCTTTGTATCAATTACAAGCAGAGTTGAACTAGATATGGTCCGTATGTATAGGAAACACGGTTCTTTTCTTCTGAGCACACTCACATTTCCTGCTGTATTAGAGACTCTAGAAAGCAAGAGCGTGCTTCTTGCTCTACAGCAGAGAGTGATCAATGGATGAAAACTCTGTTGTGTGTTTCACTTTAGAAATTTAGTTAAATCCCTGGCTCTGATCCTTCCTACAAGCAAGACTTCGTTTCAGGTAAGGGCAGTCACTTTTCAGCTCAAACGAATTACATTGTTCATGAAGCTCACACGTTTCACATCTTAACTGACAACCACTGGATGTTAGAGGACCTTAGGTTTGTTTCAGTTTCAGAAGCAGAGTTGGACTAGATATGGTCTGTATGTGTAGGAAACACCGTTCTTTTTTTCTCAGCACACTCATGTTTCCTGCTGTATTAGAGACTCTAGAAAGCAAGAGCGTGCTTCTTGCTCTAAAGCAGAGTGTGATCAATGGATGAGAACTCTGTTGTGTGTTTCACTTCAGAAATGTTGTTAAATCCCAGGCTCTGAGTCTTACTAAAAACAAGACTTCTTTTCAGGTAAGGGCAGTCACTTTTCAGCTCAAACGAATTACATCGGTCACGAAGCTCACACGGTTCTCATCTTAACTGACTGGCATTGGATGTTAGAGGACCAGTGCTTTGTATCAATTTCAGAAGCAGAGTTGGACTAGATATGGTCCATATGTGTAAGAAACACCGTACTTTTGTTCTGAGCTCACTCAAGTTTCCTGCTTTCTTAGAGAGTCTAGAAAGTTGGAGCGTCCTTCTTGCTCTAGAGCAGAGTGTGATCAATGGATGAGAACTCTGTTGTGTGTTTCACTTCAGATATGGAGTTAAATCCCAGGTTCTGAATCTTCCTACAAGCAAGACTTCGATTCAGCTAAGGGCATTTACTTTACAGCTCAAACGAACTATATCGTTCACGAAGCTCACAAGTTTCTCATCTTTACTGAGAATATTGGATGTTAGAGGACCTTTGCTTTGTATCAATTTCAAGCAGAGTTGAACGATATGTGGTCCGTATGTATAGGAAACACGGTTCTTTTCTTCTGAGCACACTCACATTTCCTGCTGTATTAGAGACTCTAGAAAGTTGGAGCATGCTTCTTGCTCTAAAGCAGAGTTTGATCAATGGATGAGAACTGTGTTGTGTGTTTCCCTTCAGAAATGGAGTTAAATCCCAGGCTCTGAGTCTTCCTACAAGCAAGACTTCGTTTGAGGTAAGGGCAGTCACTTTTCAGCTCAAACGAATTACATTGGTCACGAAACTCACACGTTTCTCATCTTAACTGACAAGCATTGGATGTTAGAGGACCAGTGCTTTGTATCAGTTTCAGAAGCAGAGTTGAACTAGATATGGTCCGTATGTGTAATAAACACCGTTCATTTGTTCTCAGCACACTCAACGTTCCTGCTGTCTTAGAGACTCTAGAAAGCAAGAGCGTGCTTCTTGCTCTAAAGCAGAGTGTGATGAATGGATGAGAACTCTGTTGTGTTTTCCCTTCAGATATGGAGTTAAATCCCAGGCTCTGAATTTTCCTACAAGCAAGACTTCGTTTCAGGTAAGGGCATTTACTTTACAGCTCAAATGAACTATATCATTCACTAAGCTCACAAGATTCTCATCTTAACTGAGAATATTGGATGTTATACGACTTTTTCTTTGTATCAATTTCAAGCAGAATTGAACTAGATATGGTCCGTATGTATAGGAAACACGGTTCCTTTCTTCTGAGCACACTCACATTTCCTGCTGTTTTAGAGACTCTAGAAAGTTGGAGCGTGCTTCTCTCTCTAAAGCAGAGTGTGATCAATGGAAGAGAACTCTGTTGTGTGTTTCACTTCAGAAATGGAGTTAAATCCCAGGCTCTGAGTCTTGCTACAAGAAAGACTTCGTTTCAGGTAAGGCAAGTTGCTTTACAACTCAAACGAACTACATCATTCACGAAGCTCACACGTTTCTCATCTTAACTGACAAGCATTGGATGTTAGAGGACCTTGGTTTGTTTCAGTTTCAGAACCAGAGTTGGACTAGATATGGTCCATATGTGTAAGAAACACCGTTCTTTTGTTCTCAGCACTCTCAGGTTTCCTGCTGTATTACAGACTGTAGAAAGCAAGAGCGTGCTTCTTGCTCTAAAGCAGATTATGAACAATGGATGAGAACTGTGTTGTGTTTCCCTTCAGAAATGGAGTTAAATCCCAGGCTCTGTGTCTTCCTACAATCAAGAGTTCGTTTCAGGGAAGGGCAGTCACTTTTCAGCTCAAACGAACTACATCGTTCAGGAAGCTCACACGTTTCTCATCTTAAGTGACAAGCATTGGATGTTAGAGGACCTTTGGTTTGTTTCAGTTTCAGAAGCAGAGTTGGACTAGATATGGTCCATATGTGTAGGAAACACCATTCTTTTGTTCTCAGCACACTCATGTTTCCTGCTGTATTAGAGACTCTAGAAAGCAAGAGAGTGCTTCTTGCTCTAAAGCAGAGTGCGATCAATGGATGAGAACTCTGTTGTGTGTTTCACTTAGAGATGGAGTTAAATCCCAGGCTCTGAGTCTTCCTACAATCAAGACTTCGTTTCAGGTAAGGGCAGTCACTTTTCAGCTCAAACGAATAACATCGGTCACAAAGCTCACACATTTCTCATCTTAACTGACAATCATCAGATGCTACACGACCAGTGCATGGTATCAGTTTCAGAAGCAGAGTTGGAATAGATATGGTCCGTATGTGTAAGAAACACCATTCTTTTTTCTCAGCACATTCACGTTTCCTGCTGTATTAGAGACTGTAGAAAGCAAGAGCGTGCTTCTTGCTCTAAAGCAGTGTGTGATCCATGGATGAGAACTGTGTTGTGTGTTTCCCTTAAGAAATGGAGTTAAATCCCAGGCACTGAGTCTTCCTACAAGCAAGACTTCGTTTCAGGTAAGGGCATTTTCTTTACAGCTCAAACGAATTACATCGTTCACGAAGCTCACAAGTTTCTCACCTTTACTGAGAATATTGGATGTTAGAGGACCTTTGCTTTGTATCAATTTCAAGCAGAGTTGAACTAGATATGGTCCGTATGTATAGGAAACACGGTTCTTTTCTTCTGAGCACACTCACATTTCCTGCTGTATTAGAGACTCTAGAAAGTTGGAGCGTGCTTCTTGCTCTAAAGCAGAGTGTGATCAATGGATGAGAACTCTGTTGTGTGTTTCCCTTCAGATATGGAGTTAAATCCCAGGCTCTGAGTATTCCTACAAGCAAGACTTCGTTTCAGGTAAGGGCAGTCACTTTTCAGGTCAAACGAATTACATCGGTCACGAAGCTCACACATTTCTCATCTTAACTGACAAGCATTGGATGTTAGAGGACCAGTGCTTTGTATCATTTTCAGAAGTAGAGTTGAACTAGATATGGTCCGTATGTGTAAGAAACACCGTTTTTTTGTTCCAGCCCCTTCAGGTTTCCTGCTGTATTAGAGACTCTAGAAAGTTGGAGCGTGCTTCTTGCTCTAAAGCAGAGTGTGATCAATGGATGAGAACTCTGTTGTGTGTTTCACTTCAGAAATGGAGTTAAATCCCAGGCTCTGAGTCTTCCTACAAGCAAGACTTCGTTACAGGTAAGGGCAGTCACTTATCAGCTCAAAAAAACTACATCGTTCAGGAATCTCACACGTTTCTCATCTTAACTGACAAGCATTGGATGTTAGAGGACCAGTGCTTTGTATCAGTTTCAGAAGCAGATTAGGACTACATATGGTCCGTATGTGTAAGAAACACCGTTCTTTTGTTCTCAGCACACTCAAGTTTCCTGCTGTCTTATATACTCTAGAAAGCAAGAGCGTGCTTCTTTCTCTAAAGCAGAGTGTGAGCAATGGAAGAGAACTCTGTTGTGTGTTTCACTTCAGAAAGGGATTTAAATCCCAGGCTCTAGTCTTCCTACAAGAAAGACTTCGTTTCAGGTAAGGGAAGTTGCTTTACAGCTCAAACGAACTACATCGTTCACGAAGCTCACACGTTTCTCATCTTAAGTGACAAGCATTGGATGTTAGAGGACCTTTGGTTTGTTTCAGTTTCAGAATCAGAGTTGGAGTAGATATGGTCCGTATGTGTAGGAAAAACCGTTCTTTTGTTTTCAGCACACTCATGTTTCCTGCTGTATTAGAGACCTAGAAAGCAAGAGCGTGCTTCTTGCTCTAAAGCAGAGTGTGATCAATGGATGAGAACTCTGTTATGTGTTTTACTTCAGAAATGGAGTTAAATACCAGGCTCTGAGTCTTCCTACAAGAAAGACTTCGTTTCAGGTAAGGGCAGTCACTTTTCAGCTCAAACGAATAACATCGGTCACGAAGCTCACACGTTTCTCATCTTAACTGACAAGCATTGGATGTTAGAGGACCAGTGCTTTGTATCAGTTTCAGAAGGAGAGTTGGACTAGATATGATCCGTATTTGTTCTCAGCACACTCAACGTTCCTGCTGTCTTAGAGACTCTAGAAAGTTGGAGCGTGCTTCTTGCTCTAAAGCAGAGTGTGATCAATCGATGAGATCTCTGTTGTGTGTTTCCCTTCAGATATGGAGTTAAATCCCAGGCTCTGTGTCTTCCTACAAGCAAGACTTCGTTTCAGGTAAGGTCATTTACTTTACAGCTCAAACGAACTATATCGTTCACGAAGCTCACAAGTTTCTCATCTTTACTGAGAATATTGGATGATAGAGGACCTTTGCTTTGTATCAATTTCAAGCAGAGTTGAACTAGATATGGTCCGTATTTATAGGAAACACGGTTCTTTTCTTCTGATTACACTCACATTTCCTGCTGTATTAGAGACTCTAGAAAGCAAGAGCGTGCTTCTTGCTCTAAAGCAGATTGTGAACAATGGATGAGAACTGTGTTGTGTGTTTCCCTTCAGAAATGGAGTTAAATCCCAAGCTCTGTGTCTTCCTACAAGCAAGAGTTCTTTTCAGGTAACGGCAGTCACTTTTCAGCTCAAACGAACTACATCGTTCAGGAAGCTCACACGTTTCGCATCTTAACTGACAGTCATTGGATGTTAGACGACCAGTGCTTGGTATCAGTTTCAGAAGCAGAGTTGGAATAGATATGGTCCCTATGTGTAAGAAACACCATTCTTTTTTCTCAGCGAACTCACGTTTCCTGCTGTATTATAGACTGTAGAAAGCAAGAGCATGCTTCTTGCTCTAAAGCAGTGTGTGATCCATGGATGAGAACTGTGTTGTGTGTTTCCCTTAAGAAATGGAGTTAAATCCCAGGCTCTGAATCTTCCTACAAGCAAGACTACGTTTCAGGTAAGGGCAGTCACTTTTCAGCTCAAACGAATTACATCGGTCACGAAGCTCACACGTTTCTCATCTTAACTGACCAGCATTGGATGTTAGAGGACCAGTGCTTTGTATCAGTTTCAGAAGGAGAGTTGGAGTAGATATGATCTGTATGTGTAGGAAACACCGTTCATTTATTCTCAGCACACTCAACGTTCCTGCTGTCTTAGAGACTCTAGAAAGCAAGAGCGTGCTTCTTGCTCTAAAGCAGAGTGTGATCAATGGATGAGAACTCTGTTGTGTTTTCCCTTCAGATATGGAGTTAAATCCCAGGCTCTGAATCTTCCTACAAGCAAGACTTCGTTTCAGGTAAGGGCATTTACTTTACAGCTCAAAAGAACTATATCATTCACTAAGCTCACAAGATTCTCATCTTTACTGAGAATATTGGATGTTATACGACCTTTTCTTTGTATCAATTTCAAGCAGAGTTGAACTAGATATGGTCCGTATGTATAGGAAACACGGTTCTTTTCTTCTGAGCACACTCACATTTCCTGCTGTATTAGAGACTCTAGAAAGTTGGAGCGTGCTTCTCTCTCTAAAGCAGAGTGTGATCAATGGATGAGAACTCTGTTGTTGTTTCCCTTCAGATATGGAGTTAAATCCCAGGCTCTGAGTCTTCCTACAAGCAAGACTTCGTTTCAGGTAAGGGCAGTCACTTTTCAGGTCAAACGAATTACATCGGTCACGAAGCTCACACATTTCTCATCTTAACTGACAAGTATTGGATGTTAGAGGACCAGTGCTTTGTATCAGTTTCAGAAGCAGAGTTGAACTAGATATGGTCCGTATGTGTAAGAAACACCGTTTTTTTGTTCTCAGCCCCTTCAGGTTTCCTGCTGTATTAGAGACTCTAGAAAGTTGGAGCGTGCTTCTTGTTCTAAAGCAGAGTGTGATCAATGGATGAGAACTCTGTTGTGTGTTTCACTTCAGAAATGGAGTTAAATCCCAGGCTCTGAGTCTTCCTACAAGCAAGACTTCATTACAGGTAAGGGCAGTCACTTTTCAGCTCAAACAAACTACATCGTTCACGAAGCTCTCACGTTTCTCATCTTAACTGACAAGCATTGGATGTTAGAGGACCAGTACTTTGTATCAGTTTCAGAAGCAGAGTAGGACTACATATGGTCCGTATGTGTAAGAAACACCGTTCTTTTGTTCTCAGCACACTCAAGTTTCCTGCTGTCTTAGAGAATCTAGAAAGCAAGAGCGTGCTTCTTTCTCTAAAGCAGAGTGTGATCAATGGAAGAGAACTCTGTTGTGTGTTTCACTTCAGAAAGGGATTTAAATCCCAGGCTCTAGTCTTCCTAAAAGAAAGACTTCGTTTCAGGTAAGGGAAGTTGCTTTACAACTCAAACCAACTACATCGTTCACAAAGCTCACACGTTTCTCATCTTAAGTGACAAGCATTGGATGTTAGAGGACCTTTGGTTTGTTTCAGTTTCAGAAGCAGAGTTGGAGTAGATATGGTCCGTATGTGTAGGAAACACCGTTCTTTTGTTTTCAGCACACTCATGTTTCCTGCTGTATTAGAGACCTAGAAAGCAAGAGCGTGCTTCTTGCTCTAAAGCAGAGTGTGATCAATGGATGAGAACTCTGTTATGTGTTTTACTTCAGAAATGGAGTTAAATACCAGGCTCTGAGTCTTCCTACAAGAAAGACTTCGTTTCAGGTAAGGGCAGTCACTTTTCAGCTCAAACGAATAACATCGGTCACGAAGCTCACACGTTTCTCATCTTAACTGACAAGCATTGGATGTTAGAGGACCAGTGCTTTGTATCAGTTTCAGAAGGAGAGTTGGACTAGATATGATCCGTATTTGTTCTCAGCACACTCAACGTTCCTGCTGTCTTAGAGACTCTAGAAAGTTGGAGCCTGCTTCTTGCTCTAAAGCAGAGTGTGATCAATCGATGAGATCTCTGTTTTGTGTTTCCCTTCAGATATGGAGTTAAATCCCAGGCTCTGAGTCTTCCTACAAGCAAGACTTCGTTTCAGGTAAGGTCATTTACTTTACAGCTCAAACGAACTATATCGTTCACGAAGCTCACAAGTTTCTCATCTTTACTGAGAATATTGGATGATAGAGGACCTTTGCTTTGTATCAATTTCAAGCAGAGTTGAACTAGATATGGTCCGTATTTATAGGAAACACGGTTCTTTTCTTCTGATTACACTCACATTTCCTGCTGTATTAGAGACTCTAGAAAGCAAGAGCGTGCTTCTTGCTCTAAAGCAGATTGTGAACAATGGATGAGAACTGTGTTGTGTGTTTCCCTTCAGAAATGGAGTTAAATCCCAAGCTCTGTGTCTTCCTACAAGCAAGAGTTCTTTTCAGGTAAGGGCAGTCACTTTTCAGCTCAAACGAACTACATAGTTCAGGAAGCTCACACGTTTCTCATCTTAACTGACAATCATCGGATGGTAGACGACCAGTGCTTGGTATCAGTTTCAGAAGCAGAGTTGGAATAGATATGGTCTGTGTGTGTAAGAAACACCATTCTTTTTTCTCAGCGAACTCACGTTTCCTGCTGTATTATAGACTGTAGAAAGCAAGAGCATGCTTCTTGCTCTAAAGCAGTGTGTGATCCATGGATGAGAACTGTGTTGTGTGTTTCCCTTAAGAAATGGAGTTAAATCCCAGGCCCTGAATCTTCCTACAAGCAAGACTACGTTTCAGGTAAGGGCAGTCACTTTTCAGCTCAAACGAATTACATCGGTCACGAAGCTCACACGTTTCTCATCTTAACTGACAAGCATTGGATGTTAGAGGACCAGTGCTTTGTATCAGTTTCAGAAGCAGAGTTGGACTACATATGGTCCGTATGTGTAAGAAACACCATACTTTTGTTCTGAGCCCACTCAATTTTCCTGCTGTCTTAGAGACTTTAGAAAGTTGGAGCGTGCTTCTTGCTCTAAAGCAGAGTGTGATCAATGGATGAGAACTCTGTTGTGTGTTTCACTTCAGAAATGGAGTTAAATCCCAGTCTCTGAGTCTTCCTACAAGCAAGACTTCGTTACAGGTAAGGGCAGTCACTTTTCAGCGCAAACGAATTACATCGGTCACGAAGCTCACACGTTTCTCATCTTAACTGACCAGCATTGGATGTTAGAGGACCAGTGCTTTGTATCAGTTTCAGAAGGAGAGTTGGAGTAGATATGATCTGTATGTGTAGGAAACACCGTTCATTTATTCTCAGCACACTCAACGTTCCTGCTGTCTTAGAGACTGTAGAAAGCAAGAGCGTGCTTCTTGCTCTAAAGCAGAGTGTGATCAATGGATGAGAACTCTGTTGTGTTTTCCCTTCAGATATGGAGTTAAATCCCAGGCTCTGAATCTTCCTACAAGCAAGACTTCGTTTCAGGTAAGGGCATTTACTTTACAGCTCAAACGAACTATATCATTCACTAAGCTCACAAGATTCTCATGTTTACTGAGAATATTGGATGTTATACGACCTTTTCTTTGTATCAATTTCAAGCAGAGTTGAACTAGATATGGTCCGTATGTATAGGAAACACCGTTCTTTTCTTCTGAGCACACTCACATTTCCTGATGTATTGGAGACTCTAGAAAGTTGGAGCGTGCTTCTTGCTCTAAAGCAGAGTGTGATCAATCGATGAGATCTCTGTTGTGTGTTTCCCTTCAGATATGTAGTTAAATCCCAGGCTCTGAGTCTTCCTACAAGCAAGACTTCGTTTCAGGTAAGGGAAGTTACTTTACAGCTCAAACGAACGACATCGTTCACGAAGCTCACACATTTCTCATCTTAACTGACAATCATTGGATGTTAGATGACCTGTGGTTTGTTTCAGTTTCAGAAGCAGAGTTGGACAAGATATGGTCCGTATGTGTAGGAAACACCGTTCTTTTGTTCTCATCACACACATGTTTCCTGCTTTCTTACAGGCTCTAGAAAGCAAGAACGTGTTTCTTGCTGTAAAGCAGAGTGTGAACAATGGATGAGAACTCGGCTGTGTGTTTCACTTGAGAAATGGAGTTAAATCCCATGCTCTGAGTCTTCCTACAAGCAAGACTTCGTTTCAGGTAAGGGCAGTCACTTTTCAGCTCAAACGAATTACATCGGTCACGAAGCTCACACGTTTCTCATCTTAACTGACAAGCATTGGATGTTAGAGGACCAGTGCTTTGTATCAGTTTCAGAAGCAGAGTTGGGCTACATATGGTCCGTATGTATAGGAAACACGGTTCTTTTCTTCTGAGCACACTCACATTTCCTGCTGTATTAGAGACTCTAGAAAGTTGGAGCATGTTTCTTGCTCTAAAGCAGAGTTTGATCAATGGATGAGAACTGTGTTGTGTGTTTTCCTTCAGAAATGGAGTTAAATCCCAGGCTCTGAGTCTTCCTACAAGCAAGACTTGGTTTCAGGTAAGGGCAGTCACTTTTCAGCTCAAACGAATTACATTGGTCACGAAGCTCACACGTTTCTCATCTTAACTGACAAGCATTGGATGTTAGAGGACCAGTGCTTTGTATCAGTTTCAGAAGCAGAGTTGAACTAGATATGGTCCGTATGTGTAATAAACACCGTTCATTTGTTCTCAGCACACTCAACGTTCCTGCTGTCTTAGAGACTCTAGAAAGCAAGAGCGTGCTTCTTGCTCTAAAGCAGAGTGTGATCAATGGATGAGAACTCTGTTGTGTTTTCCCTTCAGATATGGAGTTAAATCCCAGGCTCTGAATCTTCCTACAAGCAAGACTTCGTTTCAGGTAAGGGCATTTACTTTACAGCTCAAACGAACTATATCATTCACTAAGCTCACAAGATTCTCATCTTTACTGAGAATATTGGATGTTATACGACTTTTTCTTTGTATCAATTTCAAGCAGAGTTGAACTAGATATGGTCTGTATGTATAGGAAACACGGTTCTTTTCTTCTGAGCACACTCACATTTCCTGCTGTATTAGAGACTCTAGAAAGTTGGAGCGTGCTTCTCTCTCTAAAGCAGAGTGTGATCAATGGAAGAGAACTCTGTTGTGTGTTTCACTTCAGAAATGGAGTTATATCCCAGGCTCTGAGTCTTCCTACAAGCAAGACTTCGTTTCAGGTAAGGGAAGTTACTTTACAGCTCAAAAGAACGACATCGTTCACGAAGCTCACACATTTCTCATCTTAACTGACAATCATTGGATGTTAGATGACCTGTGGTTTGTTTCAGTTTCAGAAGCAGAGTTGGACAAGATATGGTCCGTATGTGTAGTAAACACCGTTCTTTTGTTCTCATCACACACATGTTTCCTGCTGTATTAGAGACTCTAGAAAGCAAGAACGTGTTTCTTGCTGTAAAGCAGAGTGTGAACACTGGATGAGAACTCGGCTGTGTGTTTCACTTCAGAAATGGAGTTAAATCCCAGGCTCTGTGTCTTCCTACAAGCAAGAGGTCGTTTCAGGTAAGGGCAGTCACTTTTCAGCTCAAACGAACTACATCGTTCAGGAAGCTCACACGTTTCTCATCTTAACTGACAATCATCGGATGTTAGAGGACCAGTGCTTTGTATCAGTTTCAGAAGAAGAATTGGACTAGATATGATCCGTATGTGTAGGAAACACCGTTCATTTGTTCTCAGCACACTCAATGTTCCTGGTGTCTTAGAGACTCTAGAAAGTTGGAGCGTGATTCTTGCTCTACAGCAGAGTGTGATCAATGGATGAGAACTCTGTTGTGTGTTTCACTTCAGATATGGAGTTAAATCCCAGGCTCTGAGTCTTCCTACAAGCAAGACTTTGTTTCAGGTAAGGGCATTTACTTTACAGCTCAAACGAACTATATCGTTCATGAAGCTCACAAGTTTCTCATCTTTACTGAGAATATTGGATGTTAGAGGACCTTTGCTTTGTATCAATTTCAAGCAGAGTTGAACTAGATATGGTCCGTATGTATAGGAAACACGGTTCTTTCCTTCTGAGCACACTCACATTTCCTGCTGTATTAGAGACTCTAGAACGTTGTAGCGTGCTTCTTGCTCTAAAGCAGAGTGTGATCAATGGATGAGAACTCTGTTGTGTGTTTCCCTTCAGATATGGTGTTAAATCCCAGGCTCTGAGTCTTCCTACAAGGAAGACTTCGTTTCAGGTAAGGGCAGTCACTTTTCAGCTCAAAGGAATTACATCGGTCACGAAGCTCACGCGTTTCTCATCTTAACTGACAAGCATTGGATGTAGAGGACCTGTGGTTTGTTTCAATTTCAGAAGCAGATTTGGACAAGATATGATCCGCATGTGTAGGAAAAACCGTTCTTTTGTTCTCATCACACTCATGTTTCCTGCAGTCTTAGAGACTCTAGAAAGCAAGAGCATGCTTCTTGCTGTAAAGTAGAGTGTGAACAATGGATGAGAACTCTACTGTGTGTTTCACTTCAGAAATGTTGTTAAATCCCAGGCTCTGAGTCTTACTAAAAACAAGACTTCTTTTCAGGTAAGGGTAGTCACTTTTCAGCTCAAACGAATTACATCGGTCACGAAGCTCACATGGTTCTCATCTTAACTGACTGGCATTGGATGTTAGAGGACCAGTGCTTTGTATCAATTTCAGAAGCAGAGTTGGACTAGATATGGTCCATATGTGTAAGAAATACCGTTCTTTTGTTCTCAGCACACTCAGGTTTCCTGCTGTATTAGAGACTCTAGAATGCAAGAGCGTGCTTCTTGCTCTAAAGCGGAGTGTGATCAATGGTTGAGAACTCTATTGTGTGTTTCACTTCAAAAATGGAGTTAAATCACAGGCTCTGAGTCTTCCTACAAGCAAGACTTCGTTTCAGGTAAGGGAAGTTACTTTACAGCTCAAACGAACGACATCGTTCACGAAGCTCACACATTTCTCATCTTAACTGACAATCATTGGATGTTAGATGACCTGTGGTTTGTTTCAGTTTCAGAAGCAGAGTTGGACAAGATATGGTCCGTATGTGTAGGAAACACCGTTCTTTTGTTCTCATCACACACATGTTTCCTGCTTTCTTACAGGCTCTAGAAAGCAAGAACGTGTTTCTTGCTGTAAAGCAGAGTGTGAACAATGGATGAGAACTCGGCTGTGTGTTTCACTTGAGAAATGGAGTTAAATCCCATGCTCTGAGTCTTCCTACAAGCAAGACTTCGTTTCAGGTAAGGGCAGTCACTTTTCAGCTCAAACGAATTACATGGGTCACGAAGCTCACACGTTTCTCATCTTAACTGACAACCATTGGATGTTAGAGGACCAGTGCTTTGTATCAGTTTCAGAAGCAGAGTTGGGCTACATATGGTCCGTATGTATAGGAAACACGGTTCTTTTCTTCTGAGCACACTCACATTTCCTGCTGTATTAGAGACTCTAGAAAGTTGGAGCATGCTTCTTGCTCTAAAGCAGAGTTTGATCAATGGATGAGAACTGTGTTGTGTGTTTTCCTTCAGAAATGGAGTTAAATCCCAGGCTCTGAGTCTTCCTACAAGCAAGACTTGGTTTCAGGTAAGGGCAGTCACTTTTCAGCTCAAACGAATTACATTGGTCACGAAGCTCACACGTTTCTCATCTTAACTGACAAGCATTGGATGTTAGAGGACCAGTGCTTTGTATCAGTTTCAGAAGCAGAGTTGAACTAGATATGGTCCGTATGTGTAATAAACACCGTTCATTTGTTCTCAGCACACTCAACGTTCCTGCTGTCTTAGAGACTCTAGAAAGCAAGAGCGTGCTTCTTGCTCTAAAGCAGAGTGTGATCAATGGATGAGAACTCTGTTGTGTTTTCCCTTCAGATATGGAGTTAAATCCCAGGCTCTGAATCTTCCTACAAGCAAGACTTCGTTTCAGGTAAGGGCATTTACTTTACAGCTCAAACGAACTATATCATTCACTAAGCTCACAAGATTCTCATCTTTACTGAGAATATTGGATGTTATACGACTTTTTCTTTGTATCAATTTCAAGCAGAGTTGAACTAGATATGGTCTGTATGTATAGGAAACACGGTTCTTTTCTTCTGAGCACACTCACATTTCCTGCTGTATTAGAGACTCTAGAAAGTTGGAGCGTGCTTCTCTCTCTAAAGCAGAGTGTGATCAATGGAAGAGAACTCTGTTGTGTGTTTCACTTCAGAAATGGAGTTATATCCCAGGCTCTGAGTCTTCCTACAAGCAAGACTTCGTTTCAGGTAAGGGAAGTTACTTTACAGCTCAAAAGAACGACATCGTTCACGAAGCTCACACATTTCTCATCTTAACTGACAATCATTGGATGTTAGATGACCTGTGGTTTGTTTCAGTTTCAGAAGCAGATTTGGACAAGATATGGTCCGTATGTGTAGTAAACACCGTTCTTTTGTTCTCATCACACACATGTTTCCTGCTGTCTTAGAGACTCTAGAAAGCAAGAATGTGTTTCTTGCTGTAAAGCAGAGTGTGAACACTGGATGAGAACTCGGCTGTGTGTTTCACTTCAGAAATGGAGTTAAATCCCAGGCTCTGTGTCTTCCTACAAGCAAGAGTTCGTTTCAGGTAAGGGCAGTCACTTTTCAGCTCAAACGAACTACATCGTTCAGGAAGCTCACACGTTTCTCATCTTAACTGACAATCATCGGATGTTAGAGGACCAGTGCTTTGTATCAGTTTCAGAAGAAGAATTGGACTAGATATGATCCGTATGTGTAGGAAACACCGTTCATTTGTTCTCAGCACACTCAATGTTCCTGGTGTCTTAGAGACTCTAGAAAGTTGGAGCGTGATTTTTGCTCTACAGCAGAGTGTGATCAATGGATGAGAACTCTGTTGTGTGTTTCACGTCAGATATGGAGTTAAATCCCAGGCTCTGAGTCTTCCTACAAGCAAGACTTTGTTTCAGGTAAGGGCATTTACTTTACAGCTCAAACGAACTATATCGTTCATGAAGCTCACAAGTTTCTCATCTTTACTGAGAATATTGGATGTTAGAGGACCTTTGCTTTGTATCAATTTCAAGCAGAGTTGAACTAGATATGGTCCGTATGTATAGGAAACACGGTTCTTTCCTTCTGAGCACACTCACATTTCCTGCTGTATTAGAGACTCTAGAACGTTGTAGCGTGCTTCTTGCTCTAAAGCAGAGTGTGATCAATGGATGAGAACTCTGTTGTGTGTTTCCCTTCAGATATGGTGTTAAATCCCAGGCTCTGAGTCTTCCTACAAGGAAGACTTCGTTTCAGGTAAGGGCAGTCACTTTTCAGCTCAAAGGAATTACATCGGTCACGAAGCTCACGCGTTTCTCATCTTAACTGACAAGCATTGGATGTAGAGGACCTGTGGTTTGTTTCAATTTCAGAAGCAGATTTGGACAAGATATGGTCCGCATGTGTAGGAAAAACCGTTCTTTTGTTCTCATCACACTCATGTTTCCTGCAGTCTTAGAGACTCTAGAAAGCAAGAGCATGCTTCTTGCTGTAAAGTAGAGTGTGAACAATGGATGAGAACTCTACTGTGTGTTTCACTTCAGAAATGTTGTTAAATCCCAGGCTCTGAGTCTTACTAAAAACAAGACTTCTTTTCAGGTAAGGGTAGTCACTTTTCAGCTCAAACGAATTACATCGGTCACGAAGCTCACATGGTTCTCATCTTAACTGACTGGCATTGGATGTTAGAGGACCAGTGCTTTGTATCAATTTCAGAAGCAGAGTTGGACTAGATATGGTCCATATGTGTAAGAAATACCGTTCTTTTGTTCTCAGCACACTCAGGTTTCCTGCTGTATTAGAGACTCTAGAATGCAAGAGCGTGCTTCTTGCTCTAAAGCGGAGTGTGATCAATGGTTGAGAACTCTATTGTGTGTTTCACTTCAAAAATGGAGTTAAATCACAGGCTCTGAGTCTTCCTACAAGCAAGACTTCGTTTCAGGTAAGGGAAGTTACTTTACAGCTCAAACGAACTACATCGTTCAGGAAGTTCACACGTTTCTCATCTTAACTGACAAGCATTGGATGTTAGACGACTAGTGCTTGGTATCAGTTTCAGAAGGAGAGTTGGAATAGATATGGTCCGTCTGTGTAAGAAACACCATTCTTTTTTCTCAGCACAATCATGTTTCCTGCTGTATTAGAGACTGTAGAAAGCAAGAGCGTGCTTCTTGCTCTAAAGCAGTGTGTGATCCATGGATGAGAACTGTGTTGTGTGTTTCCCTTCAGAAATGGAGTTAAATCCCAGGCTCTGAGTCTTCCTACAAGCAAGACTTCGTTACAGGTAAAGGCAGTCACTTTTCAGCTCAAACAAACTACATCGTTCAAGAAGCTCACAAGTTTCTCATCTATACTGAGAATATTGGATGTTAGAGGACCTTTGCTTTGTATCAATTTCAAGCAGAGTTGAACTAGATGTGGTCCGTATGTGTAGGAAACACCGTTCTTTTGTTCTCATCACACACATGTTTCCTGCTTTCTTAGAGACTCTAGAAAGCAAGAACGTGTTTCTTGCTGTAAAGCAGAGTGTGAACAATGGATGAGAACTCGGCTGTGTGTTTCACTTGAGAAATGGAGTTAAATCCCATGCTCTGAGTCTTCCTTCAAGCAAGACTTCGTTTCAGGTAAGGGCAGTCACTTTTCAGCTCAAACGAATTACATTGGTCACGAAGCTCACACGTTTCTCATCTTAACTGACAAGCATTGGATGTTAGAGGACCAGTGCTTTGTATCAGTTTCAGAAGCAGAGTTGGACTACATATGGTCCGTATGTGTAAGAAACACCGTACTTTTGTTCTGAGCACACTCAAGTTTCCTGCTGTCTTAGAGACTCTAGAAAGTTGGAGCGTGCTTCTTGCTCTAGAGCAGAGTGTGATCAATGGATGAGAACTCTGTTGTGTGTTTCCCTTCAGATATGGAGTTAAATCCCAGGTTCTGAACCTTCCTACAAGCAAGACTTCGATTCAGCTAAGGGCATTTACTTTACAGCTCAAAAGAACTATATCGTTCTCGAAGCTCACAAGTTTCTCATCTTTACTGAGAATATTGGATGTTAGAGGACCTTTGCTTTGTATCAATTTCAAGCAGAGTTGAACTTGATATGGTCCGTATGTATAGGAAACACGGTTCTTTTCTTCTGAGCACACTCACATTTCCTGCTGTATTAGAGACTCTAGAAAGTTGGAGCGTGCTTCTCTCTCTAAAGCAGAGTGTGATCAATGGAAGAGAACTCTGTTGTGTGTTTCACTTCAGAAATGGAGTTAAATCCCAGGCTCTGAGTCTTCCTACAAGCAAGACTTCGTTTCAGGTAAGGGAAGTTACTTTACAGCTCAAAAGAACGACATCGTTCACGAAGCTCACACATTTCTCATCTTAACTGACAATCATTGGATGTTAGATTACCTGTGGTTTGTTTCAGTTTCAGAAGCAGAGTTGGACAAGATATGGTACGTATGTGTAGGAAACACCGTTTTTTTGTTCTCAGCACTCTCAGGTTTCCTGCTGTATTACAGACTGTAGAAAGCAAGAGCGTGCTTCTTTCTCTAAAGCAGATTGTGAACAATGGATGAGAACTGTGTTGTGTGTTTCCCTTCAGAAATGGAGTTAAATCCCAGGCTCTGTGTCTTCCTACAAGCAAGAGATCGTTTCAGGTAAGGGCAGTCACTTTTCAGCTCAAACGAACTACATCGTTCAGGAAGCTCACACGTTTCTCATCTTAACTGACAAGCATTGGATGTTAGACGACCAGTGCTTGGTATCAGTTTCAGAAGCAGAGTTGGAATAGATATGCTCCGTATGTGTAAGAAACACCATTCTTTTTTCTCAGCACACTCACGTTTCCTGCTGTATTAGAGACTGTAGAAAGCAAGAGCGTGCTTCTTGCTCTAAAGCAGTGTGTGATCCATGGATGAGAACTGTGTTGTGTGTTTCCCTTCAGAAATGGAGTTAAATCCCAGGCTCTGAGTCTTACTACAAGAAAGACTTCGATTCAGGTAAGGGAAGATGCGTTACAACTCAAACTAACTACATCTTTCATGAAGCTCACACGTTTCTCATCTTAAGTGACAAGCATTGGATGTTAGAGGACCTTTGGTTTGTTTCAGTTTCAGAAGCAGATTTGGACTAGATATGGTCCGTATGTGTAGGAAACTCCGTTCATTTGTTCTCAGCATACTCATGTTTCCTGCTGTATTAGAGACTCTAGAAAGCAAGAGAGTGCTTCTTGCTCTAAAGCAGAGTGCGATCAATGGATGAGAACTCTGTTGTGTGTTTCACTTAAAAAATGGAGTTAAATCCCAGGCTCTGAGTCTTCCTACAAGCAACACTTCATTTCAGGTAAGGGCAGTCACTTTTCAGCTCAAACGAATAACATCAGTCACAAAGCTCACACGTTTCTCATCTTAACTGAGAAGCATTGGATGTTAGAGGACCAGTGCTTTGTATCAGTTTCAGAAGGAGAGTTGGACTAGATATGATCCGTATGTGTAGGAAACACCGTTCATTTTTTCTCAGCACACTCAACGTTCCTGCTGTCTTAGAGACTCTAGAAGGTCTGAGTGTGCTTCTTGCTCTAAAGCAGAGTGTGATCAATCGATGAGATCTCTGTTGTGTGTTTCCCTTCAGATATGGAGTTAAATCCCAGGCTCTGAGTTTTCCTACAAGCAAGACTTCGTTTCAGGTAAGGTCATGTACTTTACAGCTCAAACGAACTATATCGTTCACGAAGCTCACAAGTTTCTCATCTTTACTGAGAATATTGGATGTTAGAGGACCTTTGCTTTGTATCAATTTCAAGCAGAGTTGAACTAGATATGGTCCGAATGTATAAGAAACACGGTTCTTTTCTTCTGAGCACACTCACATTTCCTGCTGTATTAGAGACTCTAGAAAGTTGGAGCGTGCTTCTTGCTCTAAAGCAGAGTGTGATCAATGGATGAGAACTCTGTTGTGTGTTTCACTTCAGAAATGGAGTTAAATCAAAGGCTCTGAGTCTTCCTACAAGCAAGACTTCATTCCAGGTAAGGGCAGTCACTTTTCAGCTCAAACGAATTACATCAGTCACGAAGCTCACACGTTTCTCATCTTAACTGACCAGCATTGGATGTTAGAGGACCAGTGCTTTGTATCAGTTTCAGAAGCAGAGTTGAACTAGATATGGTCCGTATGTGTAATAAACACCGTTCATTTGTTCTCAGCACACTCAACGTTCCTGCTCTCTTAGAGACTCTAGAAAGCAAGAGCGTGCTTCTTGCTCTAAAGCAGAGTGTGATCAATGGATGAGAACTCTGTTGTGTGTTTCCCTTCAGATATGGAGTTAAATCCCAGGCTCTGAGTCTTCCTACAAGCAAGACTTCGTTTCAGGTAAGGGCATTCACTTTTCAGCTCAAACAAACTACATCGTTCACAAAGCTCACACGTTTCTCATCTTAACTGACAAGCATTGGATGTTAGAGGACCAGTGGTTTGTATCAGTTTCAGAAGCAGAGTAGGACTAAATATGGTCCGTATGTGTAAGAAACACCGTTCTTTTGTTCTCAGCACACCCAAGTTTCCTGCTGTCTTAGAGACTCTAGAAAGCAAGAGCGTGCTTCTTTCTCTAAAGCAGAGTGTGGTCAATGGAAGAGAACTCTGTTGTGTGTTTCACTTCAGAAATGGATTAAAATCCCAGGCTCTGAGTCTTCCTACAAGAAAGACTTCGTCTCAGGTAAGGGAAGTTGCTTTACAACTCAAACCAACTACATCGTTCACGAAGCTCACACGTTTCTCATCTTAATTGACAAGCATTGGATATTAGAGGACCTTTGGTTTGTTTCAGTTTCAGAAGCAGAGTTGGAGTAGATATGGTCCGTATGTGTAGGAAACACCGTTCATTTGTTCTCAGCACACTCATGTTTCCTGCTGTATTAGAGACCTAGAAAGCAAGAGCGTGCTTCTTGCTCTAAAGCAGAGTGTGATCAATGGATGAGAACTCTGTTATGTGTTTTACTTCAGAAATGGAGTTAAATACCAGGCTCTGAGTCTTCCTACAAGCAAGACTTCGTTTCAGGTAAGGGCAGTCACTTTTCAGCTCAAACGAATAACATCGGTCATGAAGCTCACACGTTTCTCATCTTAACTGACAAGCATTGGATGTTAGAGGACCAGTGCTTTGTATCAGTTTCAGAAGCAGAGTTGAACTAGATATGGTCCGTATGTGTAAGAAACACTGTACTTTTGTTCTGTGCACACTCAAGTTTCCTGCTGTCTTAGAGACTCTAGAAAGTTGGAGCGTGATTCTTGCTCTACAGCAGAGTGTGAACAATGTTTGAGAACTCTGTTGTGTGTTTCACTTCAGATATGGAGTTAAATCCCAGGCTCTGAGTCTTCCTACAAGCAAGACTTCGTTTCAGGTAAGGGAAGTTAGTTTACGGCTCAAACGAACTATATCGTTCACGAAGCTCACAAGTTTCTCATCTTTACTGAGAATATTGGATGTTAGAGGACCTTTGCTTTGTATCAATTTCAAGCAGAGTTGAAGTAGATATGGTCCATATGTATAGGAAACACGGTTCTTTTCTTCTGAGCACACTCACATTTCCTGCTCTATTAGAGACTCTAGAAAGTTGTAGCGTGCTTCTTGCTCTAAAGCAGAGTGTGATCAATGGATGAGAACTCTGTTGTGTGTTTCCCTTCAGATATGGTGTTAAATCCCAGGCTCTCAGTCTTCCTACAAGCAAGACTTCGTTTCAGGTAAGGGCATTCACTTTACGGCTCAAACGAACTATATCGTTCACGAAGCTCACAAGTTTCTCATCTTTACTGAGAATATTGGATGATAGAGGACCTTTGCTTTGTATTAATTACAAGCAGAGTTGAACTAGATATGGTCCGTATGTGAAAGGAACACCGTTCATTTGTTCTCATCACACTCAGGTTTCCTGCTGTATTAGAGACTCTAGAAAGCAAGAGCGTGCTTCTTGCTCTAAAGCAGAGTGTGATCAATGGATGAGAACTATGTTGTGTGTTTCACTTCAGAAATGGAGTTAAATCCCAGGCTCTGAGTCTTCCTACAAGCAAGACATCGTTACAGGTAAGGGCAGTCACTTTTCAGCGCAAACAAACTACATCGTTCACGAAGCTCACACGTATCGCATCTTAACTGACAAGCATCGGATGTTAGACGACCAGTGCTTTCTATCAGTTTCAGAAGCAGAGTTGGACTAGATATGATCTGTATGGGTAGGAAACACCGCTCATTTGTTCTCAGCACTCTCAAGTTTCCTGCTGTCTTAGAGACTCTAGAAAGCTAGAGCGTGCTTCTTGCTCTATAGCAGAGTGTGATCAATGGAAGAAAACTCTGTTGTGTGTTTCACTTTAGAAATTTAGTTAAATCACAGGCTCTGATCCTTCCTACAAGCAAGACTTCGTTTCAGGTAAGGGCAGTCACTTCTCAGCTCAAACGAATTACATTGATCACGCAGCTCACACGTTTCTCATCTTCACTGACAAGCATTGGATGTTAGAGGACCAGTGCTTTTTATCAGTTTCAGAATCAGAGTTGGACTACATATGGTCTGTATGTGTAAGAAACACCGTTCTTTTGTTCTCAGCACACTCAAGTTTCCTGCTGCCTTAGAGATTCTAGAAAGCAAGAGGGTGCTTCTTTCCCTAAAGCAGAGTGTGATCAATGGAAGAGAACTCTGTTGTGTGTTTCACTTCAGAAATGGAGTTAAATTCCAGGCTCTGAGTCTTCCTACAAGAAAGACTTCATTTCAGGTAAGGGAAGTTGCTTTACAACTCAAACGAACTACATCGTTCATGAAGCTCACACGTTTCACATCTTAACTGACAAACATTGGATGATAGAGGACCTTAGGTTTGTTTCAGTTTCAGAAGCAGAGTTGGACTAGATATGGTCCGTATGTGTAGGAAACACCGTTCATTTATTCTCAGGACACTCAACGTTCCTGCTGTCTTAGAGACTCTAGAAAGTTGGAGCATGATTCTTGCTCTACAGCAGAGTGTGTTCCATGGATGAGAACTAGGTTGTGTGTTTCACATCACATATGGTGTTAAATCCCAGGCTCTGAGTCTTCCTACAAGCAAGACTTCGTTTCAGGTAAGGACATTTACTTTACAGCTCAAACGAACTATATCGTTCACGAAGCTCACAAGTTTCTCATCTTTACTGAGAATATTCGATGTTAGAGGACCTTTGCTTTGTATAAATTTCAAGCACAGTTGAACTAGATATGGTCCGTATGTATAGGAAACACAGTTCTTTTCTTCTGAGCACACTCACATTTCCTGCTGTATTAGAGAGTCTAGAATGCAAGAGCGTGCTTCTTGCTCTAAAGCAGATTGTTAACAATGGAAGCGAACTGTGTTGTGTGTTTCCCTTCAGAAATGGAGTTAAATCCCAGGCTCTGTGTCTTCCTACAAGCATGACTTCTTTTCAGTTAAGGGCAGTAACTTTTCAGCTCAAACGAATTACATCGGTCACGAAGCTCACACGGTTCTCATCTAAACTGACAGGCATTGGATGATAGAGGACCTTGGGTTTCTTTCAGTTTCAGAAGCAGAGTTGGACTAGATATGGTCCGTATGTGTAGGAAACACCGTTCTTTTTTTCTCAGCACACTCATGTTTCCTGCTGTATTAGAGACTCTAGAAAGCAAGAGCGTGCTTCTTGCTCTAAAGCAGAGTGTGATCAATGGATGAGAACTCTGTTGTGTGTTTCACTTCAGAAATTTAGTTAAATACCAGGCTCTGAGCCTTCCTACAACCAAGACTTCGTTTCAGGTAAGGGCAGTCACTTTTCAGCTCAAACGAATTACATCGGTCACGAAGCTCACACGTTTCTCATCTTAACTGGCAAGCATTGGATGTTAGAGGACCATTGCTTTGTATCAGTTTCAGAAGGATAGTTGGACTAGATATGAACCGTATGTGTAGGAAACACCGTTCATTTGTTCTCAGCACACTCATGTTTCCTGCTGTATTAGAGACTCTAGAAAGCAAGAGCGTGCTTCTTGCTCTAAAGCAGAGTGTGATCAATGGATGAGAACTCTGTTGTGTGTATCACTTCAGAAATGTTGTTAAATCCCAGGCTCTGAATCTTACTAAAAACAAGACTTCTTTTCAGGTAAGGGCAGTCACTTTTCAGCTCAAAGGAATTACATTGGTCACGAAGCTCACACGGTTCTCATCTTAACTGACTGGCATTGGATGTTAGAGGATCAGTGCTTTGTTTCAATTTCAGAAGCAGAGTTGGACTAGATATGGTCCATATGTGTAAGAAACACCGTTCTTTTGTTCTCAGCATACTCAGGTTTCCTGCTGTATTAGAGACTCTAGAATGCAAGAGCGTGCTTCTTGCTCTAAAGCAGAGTGTGATCAATGGATGAGAACTCTATTGTGTGTTTCACTTCAAAAATGGAGTTAAATCACAGGCTCTGAGTCTTCCTACAAGCAAGACTTCGTTTCAGGTAAGGGAAGTTAGTTTACAGCTCAAACGAACTATATCGTTCACGAAGCTCACACGTTTCTCATCTTAACTGACAATCATTGGATGTTTGACGACCTGTGGTTTGTTTCAGTTTCAGAAGCAGAGTTGGACAAGATATGGTCCGTATGTATAGGAAACACGGTTCTTTTCTTCTGAGCACACTCACATTTCCTGCTGTATTAGAGACTCTAGAAAGTTGGAGCGTGCTTCTTGCTCTAAAGCAGATTGTGAACAATGGATGCGAACTGTGTTGTGTGTTTCCCTTCAGAAATGGAGTTAAATCCCAGGCTCTGTGTCTTCCTTCAAGCATGACTTCTTTTCAGGTAAGGGCAGTAACTTTTCAGCTCAAACGAATTACATCGGTCACGAAGCTCACACGGTTCTCATCTAAACTGACAGGCATAGGATGTTAGAGGACCTTGGGTTTCTTTTAGTTTCAGAAGCAGAGTTTGACTAGATATGATCTGTATGGGTAGGAAACACCGCTCATTTGTTCTCAGCACTCTCAAGTTTCCTGCTGTCTTAGAGACTCTAGAAAGCTAGAGCATGCTTCTTGCTCTATAGCAGAGTGTGATCAATGGATGAAAACTCTGTTGTGTGTTTAACTTTAGAAATTTAGTTAAATCCCTGGCTCTGAACCTTCCTACAAGCAAGACTTCGTTTCAGGTAAGGGCAGTCACTTTTCAGCTCAAACGAACTACATCGTTCACGAAGCTAACACGTTTCCCATCTTACCTGACAAGCATTGGATGTTACAGGACCAGTTCGTTGTATCAGTTTCAGAAGCACAGTTGGACTAGATATGGTCGGTATGTGTCAGAAACAACGATCTTTTGTTCTCAGCACACTCACGTTTCCTGCTGTCTTAGAGAATCTAGAAAGCAAGAGCGTGCTTCTTGCTCTAAAGCAGAGTGTGATCTATGGATGAGAACTCTGCTGTGTGTTTCACTTCAGAAATGGAGTTAAATCCCAGGCTCTGAGTCTTCCTACAAGTAAGACTTCATTTCATGTAAGGGCAGTCACTTTTCAGCTCAAATGAACTACATCGTTCACGAAACTAACACGTTTCCCATCTTACCTGACAAGCATTGGATGTTAGACGACCAGTGCATTGTATCAGTTTCAGAAGTAGAGTTGAACTAGATATGACCCTTATGTGTAGAAAACACCGTTCTTATGTTCTCAGCACAATCACGTTTCCTGCTGTATTAGAGACTCTAGAAAGGAAGAGCGTGGTTCTTGCTCTAAAGCAGAGTGTGATTCATGGATGAGAACTCTGCTGTGTGTTTCCCTTCAGAAATGGAGTTAAATCCCAGGCTCTGAGTCTTCCTACAAGCAAGATTTGATTTCAGGTAAGGGCAGTCACTTTTCAGTTCAAATGAACTACATCGTTCACGAAGCTAACACGTTTCCCATCTTACCTGACAAGCATTGGATGTTAGACGACCAGT
The DNA here is from genome assembly GCA_949786385.1 of Onychomys leucogaster. NCBI lineage: Eukaryota > Metazoa > Chordata > Mammalia > Rodentia > Cricetidae > Onychomys > Onychomys leucogaster. The sequence goes on from CATKUP010000682.1 coordinate 90,273, forward strand.
GCATTGTATCAGTTTCAGAAGTAGAGTTGAACTAGATATGACCCTTATGTGTAGAAAACACCGTTCTTATGTTCTCAGCACAATCACGTTTCCTGCTGTATTAGAGACTCTAGAAAGGAAGAGCGTGGTTCTTGCTCTAAAGCAGAGTGTGATTCATGGATGAGAACTCTGCTGTGTGTTTCCCTTCAGAAATGGAGTTAAATCCCAGGCTCTGAGTCTTCCTACAAGCAAGAATTCACTTCAGGTAAGGGCAGTTACTTTACAGCTCAAACGGACTACATCATTCACAAAGCTCACAGGTTTCTCATCTAAACTGACAAGCATTAGATGTTACAGGACCTAGGGTTTGTATCAGTTTCAGAAGGGGAGTTGGACTAGATATGGTCCGTAAGTGTAGGAAACACCATTCTTTTGTTCTCAGCACACTCACATTTCCTGCTGTTTTAGAGACTCTAGAAAGCAAGAGCGTGCTTCTTGCTCTAAAGCAGAATGGGTTCCATGGATGAGAACTATGCTGTGTGTTTCCCTTCAGATATGGAGTTAAATCCCAGGCTCTGAGTCTTCCTACAAGCAAGACTTCATTTCAGGTAAGGGCAGTTACTTTACAGCTCTAACGAAGTACATCGTAAACGAAGCTAACACGTTTCTCGGTCTTAATTCAAACCATTGGATGTTACAGGACCTGTGCTTTGTGTCAGTTTCAGAATATGAGTTGAACTTGATATGGTCCGTATGTGTAGGATACACAGTTCTTTTGTTCTGAGAACATTCACGTTTCCTGCTGTATTAGAGACTCTAGAAAGGAAGAGCGTGGTTCTTGCTCTAAAGCAGAGTGTGATTCATGGATGAGAACTGTGCTGTGTGTTTCTCTTCAGAAATGGAGTTAAATCCCAGGCTCTGAGTCTTCCTACAAGTAAGATTTCGTTTCAGGTAAGGGCAATCACTTTTTAGCTCAAATGAACTACATCGTTCACGAAGCTAACACGTTTCTCATCTTATCTGACAAGCATTGGATGTTAGAGGACCAGTGCTTTGTATGAGTTTCAGAAGCAGATTTGGATTAGATATGGTCCATATGTGTAGAAAACACCGTTCTTTTGTTCTTACCACACTCACGTTTCCTGATCTCTTAGAGAATCTAGAAAGCAAGGGCGTGCTTCTTGCTCTAAAGCACAGTGTGATCAATGGATGAGAACACTGCTGTGTGTTCCTCTTCAGAAATGGTGTTAAATCCCAGGCTCTGAGTCTTCCTACAAGCAAGACTTCGTTTCAGGTAAGGGCAGTTACTTTACAGCTCAAACGAACTACTTCGTACATGAAGCTCACACGTTTCTCGGTCTTAATTCAAAAGCATTGGATGTTACAGGACCTGTGCTTTGTGTCAGTTTCAGAATAAGAGTTGAACTAGATATGGTCCATATGTGTAGGAAACACAGTTCTTTTGTTCTGAGCACAATATCGTTTCCTCCTGTATTAGAGACTCTAGAAAGGAAGAGCGTGATTCTTGCTCTAAAGCAGATTGTGATCAATGGATGAGAACACTGCTGTGTGTTCCTCTTCAGAAATGGTGTTAAATCCCAGGCTCTGAGTCTTCCTACAAGCAAGACTTTGTTTCAGGTAAGGGCAGTTACTTTACTGCTCAAATGAACTACATGGTACATAAAGCTCACATGTTTCTTGGTCTTAATTGAAAAGCATTGGACGTTACAGGACCTGTGCTTTGTGTCA